>JAOTRQ010074679.1:0-12058 GCA_028565875.1 Hoplisoma paleatum
CACACACACACACACACACACACACACACACATACACACACACTCCAAGCCCTCTGTGTCCCTTACTTGAGACTAGTCGCCTGTCTACGTCTCTCCCCCACATGCGCTCACAAACTGTGGGAACTTCCACAATGCTCCTCACACTCTTAGGACTACTTCTTCAACTCCTGATCAACCCATCCTTTATTTTGGGTACAAAATTTTTATATATATGATATCTCAAAATCTAGAAACAACTTTAACTTGCTTATACTTAACATATTTACTGGAAAACGAAATATGGTTCAAAGATCTGTGCTGGATCTATCACAACTGCCCTGAAAACTCTCATTGAACTCTAAACCTATAGGACCTTGCTTTTTAGTTGAACATGGATTTTAATTGTTATGCCATTTGCAGGTCAAACAACGGATGGAAACATAAACAGATCTCAAGGTAAGAGATATCATTATATTACTGTAAAATGGTATAAAAAAATACGGTGGGTATTTGGAAGTGTTAGACAGGGTGTTACCCATTGTCTCGTGAAGCATATTTGATAATAGATAAATTAGATACATTTTTTACAGTGTACATAAGTCTAGGTTTGTGATGCATACCTCAAGCTAAGGAACCTTCCAGTACAATTAGATGTTCGGTCATGGCCCAGTTTAAACCTTATTACACATCCACCACCATGCTTCATGTAGGATTTTTTGCATGGCTATGTATGTGTCAAACCCACTTATAGTGTTTGTTTTATTGCATTGGTTTTATCGGACTATAACACACACATAGACATATAGATACTTCATTGATTTCAAAGAAAATGGAAGAACACAAATTTTGACTCTATGGGTGATGTTTGATTCAAAGGACAACACACTTCATTCTTTTTCAAAGCAGAGGTCTACATGGAGGCTTATGACTTTTGCTCTACTGCAACCTTGATTCTAGACTGCTTCGGAGTGCTGTGAGAGAACCTTACACTAAACTGCAATATGCATGTTTGTGATTGGTTCACACATTTTAAAACAAAGCCTTTGTTTGTGTTGCACTTGAAAAACAGGCAGAAAAATCTGACCGCATATGGAGCTATAAATAATAAAACTGTACAGTTTTAGGACAGCGTTTACATCACAGATAAAGTAATTTTACTTTGGTCATCTTAACTTCAATCTTTCTGAGTAGCTCACTTAGTGACAATACAAATTCTCTTCTAATACTGCAACTTCCTGCCATTTTTAGACACTCTAAGCTGTGTTTTCCTGTTTCCTGTTTCCTGTTTACTTTGAAAATAGGCTGGTAGTCAGTAGCCCTTAAGATTAAAATAACTCAAAGCTCTTCTGGCTATAGTATAGCAGGTCTCCCAATGAGTGATAGAATATAATGAAATGGAATAGAATCAATTTACAGTATTTGTCATTACAGATAAACAAATGTACAGTAAAACTAAATTCTTTTTTTAGTATATCCTAGCTTGTTTAGAAGCTGGGGTCAAAGCACAGGGAAAGCCATTGCACAGCGTCCCTAGTGCAGGGTTTTGCTCAAGGACTCATCGTGGTCTAGATTTGAACCCCCAATCTCTTGGTCTATCTGGTTGATAGTCCAAAGCTTTACCCATTAAGCTAGTACTGAGAAACTATACTGCTAGACCCCCACCTGTATGATGTTCTGCATGTCAAACCAGCAGATTTATTATCAGAGCTAATGTCAGTGGTTCTTAACAGTTGCTACTGTGGGCCATAGTGGTTAACTTAAGGCAGTTACACACAGGCATCAATTCCTGTGTTGAAACAACTAGCCTAAAATATAGAAGTGTGAATGGAGCTTCATTGTTTCAAGTTCAACATTATGACTGCTATGATTAGATGAAAACTTTTTTATTTCATAACTTAAACTAAACAAAAAAACTGACACAATTGTAATACCTGGTTCTCATTATGATACTATTTATCTGAGCTTGGGACTGACACTGCAATTGTCTAAGGTATGCAACCTAGTGGTTAGGAACCTGCAGCACAATGTAGTGTTGTGTAGCTTCAGTGTAAATTATTATTATGGCATGCTTTTTTTTATTCTGGGGAAGAAACCAGAGCACACGGGGGGGATTTGGAAAACACGGGAAAAACAATAAAACTTTGCCCTTCTTTCTGTGAGGTGACATTGCCACCTATTAAGTCACGGTGCCTCCTGTATATTAAACTAATATTACTTTAAATGACCTTTTAAGCTATTTTATGCCCATTTTCTTCATAAAAATGTTAGTATAAATTAGTACAAATATGATGTTTTATTTATTTATCTATCTGTGCTATCTGTGTGTTTGTTTTCCAGATACTGGGAATATTACTACGGAAGATGACGGTCAGTATGATCACTGTGGGTGTTAGATGCTGGTACATGGGCAACACTTGACCTTAACAACAACTTAAATACTGTTTTTGTATGAATACAAATATATGAATATCTGAATTATGTCCACCTTCCTAATTTCATGTTGTTTACCCTTTTACAAAGAACTTTAAAGTAATGTGCATTCTGACATTTATATCAGACTAGCATAAAGTCAGAAAAGAAGTTCTTCAGAGGTACACATGCTCGTTTGTTGCTGACCCTGTTGCAAGTATCCATTCCTTTTTTGGACCACTTTTAATGGATGCTGACCACTACAGATGATGAACACCCCACCAAAGCTGTAGTTTCAAAGATCCTTTAATCTGGTCATCTAACCATCAAAATTTGACTCTTGACCAATTTTCCTGCTTATCTTCACTTGCTTCCTAGTAGATCCCAAACACTGATGTGTGCCATGATAAAAAGGTAATCTGTGTTATTCTCATCAGCTGTCAGTGGTTTGTAAGACATAATGAAATTTGCCTTATGCCTCAGGGGTTCAGGTTTTATGATTTCATACAAAATTATTCAGCTTTCTGAATCTTATGACGCCAGGTTTATCGGTTATTGGCTCCTGAATGGATCCCTCAAATGGGAGTTTTCCATGCCATTGTTGTCCTTGCCTTGCTCAATTGATTTTTTTACTGTTGGTCCTGAATTATGTAAAGCAGTTTTGAGAACATGTCCACTATAACAGTTGCTATACAAACAAACTTGACTTGAGTGTTCACTTGAATACAATACTACTAGTTTTGGTCACATATTATTGGTCACATATTTTTTTTCTTGCAGAGGGCTTCCAGAATCAGGAGCAACGGCATCATTATCAACATTGTGATGACATCTTGCTTAAGATGTATGGAGAGGAAGTTTGTTTAAAATACTTTGAGAAAGACATGATGGAAACCGATGAGGAAAACTTGTGTAATTGGGAGATGGTTCTCAGGTAGGAGCCTACTTTGTCAGACTTTATCATGTTATCAAGTGCCTCGGATTTGATCCAAAGAAATTAAGAGTCTTGCTCACAGACTCAGGCAGCTTGTAGCAGTGGGACTTGAACCAACATTCTTACTGGAATAGTAGCTTAACCACTGAGCTAACTCTGTCCTAATACTAAAAAATAACAAATTTTACTATACAGATTAGAGGTTTGTCGACAGTTAAGAATGAAAAAATCTAAATTTTAAACGTTCTAAACATCATTTATCATTTGCACACACGTTTTAATCAATTTGGGCTCGTTTTATTCTAAACAAAACAAAATGATGGCCAGGAGCCCATTAGTGGCAGCCTGGCATTGGTGAGGCTTAAACCAGTGACCATCAATTTCTCATCCAGGTACCACCAGTAACCAAATTGAGTCACTTGTTCACTTTGCACTGAATGCAAGTACATGTCTAAGCTATGTAAGGCAAATTATGCTTGATTAATAATGAGTGAATGTTCTTGCTTTCTGATTAGTAACAGACATTTCCCTCTTTTGCTGGATGAAAGGTTATTCATGGGTTTTTTTCTGGGTGTGTTTCCTTTCCTCCCTTTGTCTTGTAGTGCTTACAACAATCTGACCATGTGTTTGGAAATAAGTGCTGGAGCTTGTAAGTGTTACTACCCAAATGCTGTGGTGCAAGATCTCTTTGTCAAAGTTCACAAGGATTACTTTAGCTCTTGTGGAATAAAAGAAGACGCCCTTCCCGATGCCCCTTCAGGAGTGGTTCTTATTCTAACCCTGCTGCCCGTCAGTATTATTCCCATACTGGTCTACATGGTTATTTGGAAGAGTAGTGTAAGTGACTGAGCAACGCCAATACGTAGTACTTTTCATAGTCATTTCACATTACTGATAATAGGCAAAACACTTCCATACTTCAGGCACATTTTTGTATATAATAGGATGTATTATTGCATTGTACTATGTAATACTTTATTATACTACAATAATTGTTCTATACGATAGCACTATGATGTATATCTTTCATGAGTAATATTTAGTATTTAACTGCAACATGTAGTAAGTGAATTCTGTAAGTTTTCAGGTCAGCAACCTTGTTAAATGTAAAGCAAATATTATGTGCACCATCTAATCTGAAAGTGCACAGATTAAATTCAATTAAATAAGGTCATGTTCATAATGACTAATGCTGTAACTGTTCCCAATTGTATGATATATGTTTTTGGATGATTAATTGTAGATTGTCAATATTTCTACTAGTATTGCCCAATACTTTAAAGCTTTTAAAATGAAACTGTAATCAGCTGAAAAATTACTGTGATTGTCGATCGTTGTAAATCTTACTAAACTGGTTTATTGTATTACTAATTACTGTATTCCTGCACTACACTAAATAACTTTTAGTTATACTTTGACTGTATATGCTTAAAGGTGCAACCCTAAACTGTTGTTCAATTGTACTGCCTAAATTATGTTTGAACAGTATTAAACACTTAGTCTAACAGAATATGGCTCATGAATGAATGTTTTTAGCATTATACAGTATTTTAAACACCATGGGAATCACCGTTTTGAAGCTACAACAACGACATCTGCTGTTTGATATATGTTCCTACATCAGTACACAGCAAATTCCTCTGTGCATTTGTAAACACTTATAATCAGTAAATATCTGATACACAGACAAAAAGACACTATTTTAACAGACCCTGTGACGTCACACAAGAAACATAAATTTTAGTCTTAATTGTTTCACAAACAGTAGAAAAATTAAAAATATATATGTTTAAACTGTATATTCCGCTGGTTAGTTTCACTTCGAGTTATTAGTAGTAGTAAAGTTTATGCTTCAATAATATTTAGTTTCACAATGACTTCTTACAGATGGTAAACTGGAGACTGGAAAGCGAAAATGATCAGAATTATAATACACAGTCACATGGTTGCCAGTATCGTTACATGTATACAGTATACAGCGTAATTACATGGTTGCCAGATCACTCCGTTTAGATTATCTGTTTTTAAAAAGTCATTTGTTTTACATATGATAACTTCAGAATATCAAATAGAAATAATTGCAGAAGTTTTTAGAAACTACAATGATCAAAAAATGTTATTTAACCTAAAGTGTGTTGGCACTGCAAGTTTACAACGTTGTTTCAATGCAACATTGTGTTTTACATACTTCACAATATACATTTACATATTTATACATATGTATAGCCAGTTTTGATGTATAACATACACTAGAATATGCAATAACATTGTTTTACTGCAGATTTTGTTGGCATAATAGTTTTAATTCACACCATATAGGCCTACGTCCATCTAGCCATACACCTCCTAGTGTCTCCATCTTCATCCAACGTGTTTTTGGACTGTAGGACTGTGCTCCTAAGTGAAACGAGGACGCACGGGGAGAACATGCAAACTACACAGCTCTGGCCCAGGGCATCCCAAAATGCTTTCACGTGCGAAAGCAACTTATGTGAAACAACTCTACGACTTATGCATTAAGAAACTGTTCTTTTTCAACGTTGGGTCCAAATTTCATCGGGTAGCTTTGCTTGTTTCCGAGTGGGTTAAAACGGCATACTTGGCAACCCTGAAGTTGCAACGTTCTGTGGTTGTTCTCTTTAAATACAAAGCACACGCGCATTCACACTTGGTCTGACCGACAGAAAGATGCAGTACAAGGGTTCGATACTGATGCTGATACCCGCGCTACTCCACATTAGCGGCGGGGATGTGGGGGATTTCTCCCCGTGTTTGACTTTCTTTTACCAGGGTTTGCCACCGAAAGGCATCGTGGGTACTCCGATATGTCAGCGTTATAAGAATCTGTACCATTTTGCCACGCTGTATAGCCGGGAGCGACGCACTCCCTGGTTTTCTGGGTACATCTTCTCCAGTCCTAAGGGAAAGAGACCGAGAGGGCAGTGGAAGTACGAACCACAGGTAAGACCTGCACTGTGTTTTAGGTTACTAACTTTTTTTATTAAGTGACACCCCGGCTGAAAAATCCAGATAAACACCAGTTGGTCAAAACACACCCTATGATGGCTATTTCTTGTTAACTAACTAATGACCAGCAGGTCTTGAGCTAAATCTTTGGCAGGGAATAAAAGCAATCTGAATTGATTATTATGATCATTTCACACATTCAACTTTATTATTTTGTATCTGCATGTATTTTGTATATATTTGTTCTTATTAAGTGTTCCTATTTGACCTTATTTGGTATGACCCTGCTGAAGGTTTTGCTCAAGACCAACTGGTTTATCTAGGAATAAAATACCTATTATTCCTTCTATGTTCAAAAGTTTTTTAGGGAGGGATTTGTTCTTTTTTCTTTTTTCTTTTTGCAAAGACAATTTGTTTTTGTTTTTTTATCTTATCTTATTTTATTATTTTTTTATATATACTTTATTAATCCCCGAGGGGAAATTGCAGGTTTTCGCATATCCCAACTTTTGTCTGGAAGTTGGGGGTCAGAGCGCAGGGTCAGCCAATGTACAGCGCCCCTGGAGCAGACAGGGTTAAGGGTCTTGCTCAAGGACCCAGCAGTGTAGCAGAGTGTAGCAGAGCCAGGATTTGAAACCCCAACCTTTGGGTTCCCAGACCAACGCTCTACCCACTAGGCTACACTGTCCCTAACAGTGTTTTGTTCACTGTTCTTCGATGTCTATGCCAGCTACCTTCTAGTACTCCAGTTTCCCCCACCTTTTAAAATATATTAATTTGGTTGTCTGTCCCTATCTGGACTTGTGTTGGTACCTGACCCGGTTTTATTTACAAATTAAACTTTACGTAAAACCACATTTGTGTGAGCAGCTAACTGCCTGGCTAAAGAAAAGGTCGCCACGGTAGAGTCTGATCGTTGTTCAAAGCTTCTCCAGCATATCCCAAATATTCTCTCAGGTCTGAACTTTGTGGTTGCCAATCCATGTGTGAAAATGATGTCTCCTGCTCCCTGAACCGCTTTTTCACAATTCTAGCCCAATGTGCACCCCCCCCCCCCCCAAAGTTTAACCACTTGGCAGTACAGCTATAATGATAATAACTGTATTGTGTAGGTTATGAGTTTCATTGTTGCTAAGCACAGCCATTAATGATAAAAAAAAGGAAACTGAGTCTGATTGAGTAGCGGAAGTTGCTAGTGGTGTACCACAGAGAAAAAAAGTCAGTTTTACATTACTGTCACCTACTTCTCTCTACTCATGTTTTCAACACCACTATAAGATGCTTTGTTACTCTGTTGAGCTTTTATGACTCAACAGGCCCATGCACTCTTACACACGTGTATCACCACGTATGTGGTCATCGTTAATGTTGTTTTTTTTACATTTTTATTTAATAGAATTAACTGATTGTTTTTTGCTTTTAGCCTTGTGGGAAGGCTGCTGGAACTTATCCCTACACTCATGGCATCACTCCATTGCAGGGCAGATAGATGTACACATACATACACATAGGCACTCACCTACAGTATAGAGAAATATATTGTCTCCTATAAAACTGACTGCATCTTTTTGGACTGTGGGAGGAAACCAGAGCTACCACAGGAAACCCACACAGAAGCTGGGGGAACAAATAAACTACACAAAAAGGACCCAGACCGCCCCAAACAGTCACCATCCCACACCAGTGTAGAGCAAAGATTGGCTTAATATTTGTTTACAATGAGTGTCCCATCAACAAATGGGACTACACGAGTGTAGAAAAACAAAAAGTTGAGATGTCACAAAACTTCTTGTTGAATTTATATACCAGCTTTATGACTCCATCTGTAATGTTAATCATTGATTGTCAAAGCACTGTAAATCTACCAATTCAACAAATCATTTTTTATTAAAGCTACATAGATAAGAGACGGAAAACTCATTGTATTGTAATCCTGACGTATTGCAATCCTTGCAGCATCTGGTTGTCAGTGTCCTATGCAATTCCTCTTGTGACAATCCATTGTAGAAAAATTGCAATGTATTGTTGTTTACCTACATATATAAATACATAGAGCTAATTGTTCATATATTAAGTAGGAAGCTGTAGGAAACTTGGAACTGGCTTTTATATATTTATTGTTTTGTGACATATATTAATATTCTACTTCTACTATTATTATGCAAATATTTTGATAATATTCTTATTTCTTTTTAAATCAAGTGGTCAAGTTGTTTGGTATTAAGCACTGAATATTGGTACTTGGCAGCTTTGTGATTTTGCTGATTCTATAGTCCACAGTTATATGTCATTCTTCTATTAGTAGCAATTAGTGGTAATTGAAACTTATTGAAAACAAAAACATTTTTTTCTCTATTCCAGCTCGCCAACTCTAAAGCTAATGGCAACATGGTTTTGTTGCCGAAGCCACCTAAGAAAGTGGACCAGAATGTTGTAGAGAGCCAGGCTGTTCAGGCAGACTACATCAACTCAGCATACACCCGTGGCCACTTAAATCCAAGTCAGCACCACAACGACACTGTTGTTCGACGTGCCACATTTACACTAACCAATACAGTTCCCCAGAAAGCTGGATCAAACAACGGACACTGGGCCAGGCAATGGGAGGACATGGTTGCCAAGACTCTAGGGGAATACTGCTTGGGTAAGGCTTATGTAGTAACTGGCATTATTCCATATGAAAAAGACATATGGCTAAAAGATGAAGGTAGAGTTGCCATTCCTGAGTACTTATGGTCGGCCTACTGCTGCCAGAAGTACAGCCAGAATCTTCCAAAGGACCTAAAAGATGTTTTTCCAACCTTTGCAGCCATTGGGAGGAATGATCCCAACAGCAGCCAGGAAATCGTTCCAGTGGACCAACATAGTAAGAAAGAGGAGCTAGGATATGATGTTCGATTAATGCCACTTTCGACTCTGGAGGGTTACCTGCAAGGGCGATACAAAACACCCATCAGTGTTTTTTATAAGCAGTGTTCAGGGACTTAGCTCTCATATTCTGCATTGATTTATGTAATTAATTGGCTATGTGTTTTACTATGTTTTTTAAAAGATATTTCCATTTTAATGTGTACAAACTCCCCCCCTCCCCCCGCCAAAAGTTATATTTTACATATATTTGTGTAGGGTATTAGGGTATTAATTACATATGTATATTCAAAGCATATGTGATCATACTACATCTCCTTCTACAACATGTAATAGTCCTTGCAATTTTTTAAGTAAGTTGGTTGGTTGATTCCTGTTAGAACCAGCAGTTAGTTTAATTCATACATATTTAAAGCAGTAGATTATTTACAGTGTGTACAAATAGGTTATGTGCAAAATAACCATATTTTTTGTTTCCAACGTTCTCCAGTAGATGTCAGTATTGGATGAAAAATTATATTTTTAGATTTTATAAATGGCAATCAATAAAAAAATATTACATTTGGCATAACATTTTATTATTGTGTAATCATTTGTTGTTTATTTTATCAAAAAGTTATATAAACATCTAAAATGACAAAAAAAAACTTTTTATCAGCTGTGATAAACGTTAGCGCTCGCATTCAGAATGTTCTAGACTCGCCGTTTATAGCTTAACAACTAAGTACCCCAATCGAACCAAATACTATTGGATTCTGATCAATACTTCTTCGAAACTAGTTTGACTTTTTCTTGTTAAATTCAGTAAAGACCACATTCAAGATGCCGGTCATCGTACAATCACACTTTGCTCTTTCCGACTGCTGTTTTAATTTGTTGTCATGTTGTTAAAACACATCTGTACGTTGTTGACCATTTTTAGGTTGCTCAATACGGCTTTAAGTCGTTAAATACATAAAAGGTGCAACTTTATTTACAAATTTATAGTGTAAATTGTACTTACCACCGTATCTTACGCACTCTGCGCAAGTTACGCAAATGAACTAGCGCATGCGTAGTGCGGTTGTATTTCCTTGTGTTTAGATCAGAATATCTATTCTTTACAAATCAACAAAGACACATATACACTAAAGATTATTTAGTCACTATTAAAATGTAAAAGTCACTATTAATATCAACTTGATGTTTCGGTAAATCGTGTTGAAAACGGAAATCACTGCACAACCAATATTTGTGACATGCTAACTAATTTAGTTAATATTGTACATGGTCATATGAAAAACCTCATACAATCTGTTAATAATTGTGTGTATTTTGATGATATTAGAAAAGACAGAAAATTAAAATACAGAGGCGCACTGTGTTTGTTTGTTTAAACTCAGACTTTCGATTTTTTGTGTGCACATGATAAATTTACAGTAAAAATATGAATCAAAAAAACATTTTGCAGTTATACCAATACATTTACATTTGGGAAACGCTGCTCAGCCTTACGTGAGAGTAAATAAACTTTTTATAAATAAAAAATATACATTAGTATGGCTCTGCACACCACTATGAGATATAATACAACATTACTGATTTTTTTAAAGTTTTTATATTTGTCCATCTATTGTTTACAACATGAATTATAATTTACATTAGACACTGCACGAAGAAAATGTGTATATTGCAGAATTAGATTATGTAAATAATCCAAACGTTAAATTTAGAGAAGCTATTAACTAATAATATATTAATATCCTTCTTAAATCAATTCAATATTGAATTGAATTCAATATTAATCTCAAACATTAACATATTAAGCTTTATTTAGTTCTCTTTTCTGTAACTTGGACAACCATATCTGTTTTAGCTTTTTAAGTCACAATTTTAAGCATGTGAGAGACAATATTTTTGTGAAAACTGTTTTATTGTTTTGATGTTTTAACTATATGACAGTCTGAGCCATTTCCTGTTTTGTCGTGTTGTGTTTTGCATGAAGTGAGAGCGCTGTGGTGTGTTGACAGTTTCTGGGTGTCAGCAGTGCACAGTGATGCTAAGATGAGCTGACAGCTGCTTAACCTAAAAACTACACTCTGCTAGTCTTCCAGTTATAGTATAACACACCGATACACACCCACAACCTGTGAGCCATGACTGCGCAGCACTTTGTTTATTGTGTAATTTTGTAGTTTATAAAACACATGTTATTAATTAATAGAAATGACCGTATGTAATTATGTGAGCCTTTATTTAACTAATAAGAGTAAAATATTTCTGTTACCTTTTAATCATTCATTTGCAGGTATAAACAAATTGTGAATTTGATGCTTGGCACACACTTAAACATATTACTTACCACTTGTCACATCACAGCAATTGGTAAACAATTTAGCTGACTTTAGGATAACAGCTTATTCAAGTTTCTGGCTTAATGTTTGACCATTAAAACATGTCTGTAACCTTTTTATGATGATAGCTTGGTGTAGTAGGAAAACCACAATCTTTCAGTAGCATTTTGGCTGTGGTTATTTGCATTTTTATTTTCAGCATTTAGCAGATACTGTTATCCAAGGTGACTGATGTTACAGTTGCTGATGTTGCAGTCTGATCAGGTAAGGGTTAAGGCCCTACTCAAGGGCCAATCACTGGTCTCGTACTTTAATTGTACGAGAGTGATTATGCTGTGATTAGTGCCTGACTCCTTTTCTTTCGGCAAGATGATTAACAAATCCACAACGTGTTATAGGTGCTCTTCGTGCGTCACCTGGTGTGAATTTGAATTTTCACATTGTCTCACCCTTGTACAGAGTTTTGTGCTTCAACTATGCAGTCATGTGAAATATAGTGTGTGTGTGTGTGTGTGTGTGTGTGTGTGTGTGTGTGTGTGTGTGTGTGTGTGTGTGTGTGTGTGTGTGT
>JAOTRQ010074690.1:0-12058 GCA_028565875.1 Hoplisoma paleatum
TAACCCTGTCTGCTCATTGTAAGTCGCTTTGGATAAAAGCGTCGGCTAAATGCAATGTAATGTAATGTAATGTAATGTAATGTAAAAATGGCTACAACCTTGGCAGTTAGAAGCTGTTTCAATCTAGTGATGGGTATTCATTACTGAATACAAGGATTTGAGGCTACATGACTAAGCAGTCAGGTTTGAACCAGCCACCATCTACGGCTATTGCTATGCAGGTGTAAGATGTAATAAGAGGTGTCCTAGCATTTACAAAGAAACTTGGTAATGTTCAGAACACCGTGACCACATTTACACATCAATTACAAAATCAGTAACAGATGAGGACATTGACAATTCTGCAACACTTCTGTAGTTTGTTCAAATATTAATTCACTCACCAAGCTACAATGTCTACCATATTCCGGTGCTTGTGTTTATGTTTTGTCCATTATGATCATTTAAAGCATCATTTCTGTGCAAGAATAATTTTATTAAAATACAACCAGTCCTGTATGTTTTTACTCATAATGACAACACTTTAAACATGTTGAATGAATAATTATCATCCTGTTCTTTACACAAATATGCTAAACAATTGCAAGAATATATTCAACAAGTCACACACTACAAATTGTAACAAACACTTGATTCATGTAAAGAATGCTTGATGTTGACTCCGGCTCTTTTATAGGTCAAGTAGGGTGAAAAAGTAGTCACCAACGAGACATGGCCAATTACAAATCTGGTACCTCGGCACAAAAGCACTTGCAGCTAAATATGCGACTACAGCTAAGTCAACATCATACCCAGAGTATATGATCTGATCAGTTTTACACAAAGAAATACAAATATTCTTTAGATTATTCTTCAAAATGTATTAAATTCCTATTTTACTTAGAAGCAAATGATAAAAATCAGCATGCTGGTGTTACACAGAGAGAAAAGCGCGTGTATATTTTTTATTATTATTTACTGCTTTTTGGGCCATTACCCTAGAATGGCTAAGGGCATCATGCATATGCATGAAGGAGAAAATGTTGGTTGGTTTTTTAGCTGCAGGCAGAAAACACTCACCCCCTGAAACTGGTGATTAGACTTCCTCTAAAAGCACTGAGGGAGATGGCTGGGAATGATGGTGAAGACACTGCAAATGGTAAAAAAAGTTCTAAATACGTGTATCATACATTTCATATACATATAGATATGCAAAGAGTCAATGGAGGACGCACTATGGGTGACCTAAATATGTACTGGTCAGTCAAACATACTTGAATACCCTTTTTACTGCTGCGCTGATTGAATCATTTACCTTCAACTCAATGAAACACACATTTACACACACTAGGGTGCTGCAGTGAGCAGACATGCACGACATGGTAAGGAGCCCTAGACATGGCACCCAGTTAGCCTTGCTCATGAGCGCTTCAATTATGAACGGTGGACTACCTCTGTCAACTGTTAAAAGGCCAATTTCTCTAACCACCAGGTCACGACTGCCCAACTGATACATCACAGGACATAACTGGAAGTTTAGTGGTGGCAACTTCTGACGAGAGTGAAATTCTCCAGAAAACTAATTAAACATAAAATGTTCACAAAGTGATAAAATATACAACCAAATATCCACATTATGCGTATGCTTTTCCACCATAACGTAAGACCATTAATAATGGTTTGGCGCAGAGGATTAGGCAGAGACCCAAATGTGCGTCATATGAGTGATCGGCCTTTAGACAAAACCTCAGCTAGTTTAAGATGTACGTCACGTTCCAGGAACAGGTGGCCTAGCATCGAATTAAGATCCGATATAGATACAATCTCTCTAGACGTCAAATTAAAGTTTTACTATAAATTATATGTAATACATGTATGGCTTTTCATTGCAATGGACTTTACTTTACAACACTGCTTTTCAACTTAAGGTCAGAAAGAAAACTCAAAACGTCCTCAGAACATCGGACAGTTAAAATAAAAACATTTTCAGATTATACCACATTTGAAATAACATTAAGCCGACAGCAATGTAAAGTTCATTTGACAAATCTCTTCACAGCCTGTTTGGATAACCGTTATTCTAAACTTACACAAAGCATAAAGTCCTGCCAGGTCTCCACTTGCGGCCAAAGTTCGCACTTCTCCTGCTGCAAGGTCATCAGCATCAATCACACAGCCGGCTTCCTACATCAGAGCCATAAATCAGTAAGAAAGAACTCTCATACATACATACATATTCAACCCAAACCCCACTTACCTTTAGAGCAGACCGGGCACTGTCCACTGATGGAAAGGTAGGTAGCACATAGCCGGAGACAGTATCAATATCCAGATTAACATTCAGCTCCTGCATGACCTTCAGGACCTCCAGAGTACCTGAGAGGAAAGATAATTATTAGACATTATCCCTATTTTTACAAGCTGACATAGAACTGGTTTAAAATGGACAAATAAAAGTGGATTAAGGAAGAGATGAAATAAGAATTGGTATTCACAGCCAACATTTTCTAACTGCACATGGACACAGACCACAAGGGGGAGCACTTGTCAAATAGTGCAATAGTTCAAATAGCCGCTCTGCATATGTTCAATATCGTTCAGCTAAAATCCACAACAAACGCTCACTGGAAAGTAAACAAACAAAACAGAACCCTCAGAAAGTCAGAGCATCTGGCGTTGCGACAGTGAACTACCTCAATGCATAGGACCTCGATCCAGAACTATAAAATTAAAACGACGATGTTAAGTCGACTCTGTTAAAACCGGCTTACAAGAATTATAAAACTAAATTTGATTTGACTATATTCACTTTAAACAGCAACAGTAGGCACTGGGGCTATACATCTGGTTACCAGGTTTTAGGTTTTCCAGCTTAATTGGGCATAAGCTTTGTAGTTTCTAGCGTAGGAACAAATTTTGCATTCATATTTTAAGTAATTAGCAGATGCCTTTATCTAAAACGAATTACAAACACAACGGGAACACCATTTTTTTTGCACAGTTGAGTCCTGCAAAACTGAAGGGTATTCAATATTTAGATGAATCAAATATAACCACAAAAAGTATTTCACTAACTTATTTCAAGTAAAAGACTTTCATTTCAACAAAATCTTTTTTTAAAAATCTGTTACATTTAATAGTATTAATGTTTAAGTTAATTGACTGTATAACATCTTGACACAAGCAGTTGCTGCCAAAGCCTGGAAGCCTAGTTATCTATTCTGAATTAATCAGTGAGCCAAGCAAACAGACATAGTGAGGTTTTAAAAGCCACACACAGTCCTTCACCTTCGAGCTGTTTACAACAAAAGCTGGCTAAAACATATGCTAATCAGAAATATAAAAACAATCCATGATTAGCACTTCCAATTCCAAATCTAAATCCGGTCAAGTCAAGCTTTGGGCACCGGCCTCAAGCAGAACAGAAGGGGGTATGAATATGGAACAGCATGTCCGATAAATGATTTTGTAAATCTGTCCAAGAAATTTCTTATTTACTCTCAGACCTGATGTTCGGCACTACACCCAGGGGAAACCCATTCACCCGGCTACGCTTCATTCTTGCTCTTGTCGTGAAGCTAAATAAAAGATTACGACTGCTTTTAACTGCCATTACAACTCCAGCCGGTAAACAACGTGTGTATCATCACCATCCAGCCACACCATCTCTCCGTTTCACTCGTCTGTGTCCATCTCCTCCATTCATGGTTGTATTTGAGAAAGTTGAGTCTCTTCCTCCTCAATGGATCCTGAGCGCTTGCAATCAATTCATTTTTCCCTTTTATGAAAGAAACTCTGTTTCCCTAGTTAAAAATTTATCGATAATTTTATGAAAACTGAAAAAGATGAATGAACAGAGACAGTCAGAGACAGAATCAACACATTTTCCTTCACTTCTCAGGAAAACAAGTAAATGAAAGAGAAAGATAAAACCAAAACAAAAGGCCCTTTAGTTTGCTACCTTACAAAGTTTTACAAGCATACTGCAAAACGAGCAACCAAATAAGAAAGTCTAAGCGTACGGTGTTCCGTGCTTTAAGAGCGAAACTTAGTTATAAACACTCATTCTTCACAACAACTTAAAAAAAGTAAACACCACAACACCTGAACCGGCAAAAAAGTCAGCTAACGAAGCCCTTAAGTAACAAGAAAGAACAATGAAGGCAACGAACTGTCCTAAAAGCTCTATGAACAATGAATTCGAATGAACGTACATCCAGACAGAAGCAATAGATGACAAAAGCATTAAGAAACGTCAGACATTCACTGTTGGTTTGGTGAGAAACAAGTTACTAATGAAGCTGGCTGCAGGAGGATGAGAAGGAAGCGGTGTGTACTTCTCAAACCATGTCAAAATAACATACCGACTGGTAAAACCATGCTAGCATATGCCTATGCCCAAATCCACAGCTCATGTAGGGACAGTGTAGCCTAGTGAGTAGAGTGTTTGTCTGTGAACGAAAGGTTGGGGGTTCAAATCCAGACTCTGCTACACTGTTGGGTCCTTGAGCAAGACCCTTAAACCTGTCGGCTCCTGGGCGCTGTACATTGGCTGACCCTGCGCTCTGACCCCAATTTCCAGACAAAAGTTGGGATATGCGAAAACCTGCAATTAATAAAAACGAAAACCTGCGAAAACCTGCAATTTCCCCTCGGGGATTAATAAAGTATATAAAATAAAATAAATAAAAATAAATCAACATACAAACTTTCGCCTATTCACTGCTCCGCACTCTAGGATGAAAAAAGATAGATGCTTGGTGTGAGGGGGGCGGGGAGAGGATGAGGGCACCTGCCTGCTAGTGACACCTGTGGACGGTGGCTGTAAATATTTCAGAGCTGTGCACAGCCGTGCGACTAATTTAAAGTGAATTCCCTCAGAGCGCTCACATTTACACAAGAACCAGTCACTCTGTATTTCATCATATGAGCTTTAGCAGACCAAACACAACACTCCCGTTTTGTGTGTGTGGCAAAATAGGTCTTATATGAGTGAGCAAAAAGTACGGAAATGTGTGTAAGATGTGTGGAAGCTGTAATTAGTGTAGAAGCTACTGAACAGCTTACTAAGTCATACAAAATATTTTATTAATCAATCACTTCTAGTGAAAGTCAAAGAGAAAAAGCCAAATGAGTCAATTCGTGTATGAAGAATCTTATGCAAATTATTATTAATGTTTAATGAACCAATGTTTACTTTAAACAGCTGAGGGCGCTGATGCTATTCACCAAGTTGTCAAATTAAATTCTAATTAGTGTCCTGGTGGCATTAAACATATGGTGGCATAAAACATATTAAAAAAAAAACTAACAAATTTACAATAAAAAGAATATAAAAAGAAGTCACCTGACTTTTTTGTATAGTAAAGCTAGTATCGTGATTCGTCTCGCATTGTAGGGTGCATCATTGCATCTATACATGTAACCTTCAGAACTGTAGAATACGTTCACACACCCAATTCACTCATTCATTTAAAGTGGATCGCAATTTGAAACACAACTGTTCATAACCGGAACAGTCTGGTTACCAAATCCGCAAAATTGGATGTGTGCTATTACAACTACGATCGAGGGGTTGTGGTGATCTGTGTCAGATTGGCCTGATTCTTACAGATTCGAGCAATGAACCAGGGATCTTGATCTTAGAGAAATGAGAAGAGCAACCAAGACTTACCCAAGGTGTTTTTTTCTATCTGATGCCTTGTTAACAGGGGCCAGAAGAAATGAGGCCGAAGTGGAAGACCTTCTTCCTTCATCATCTTCATCAATGTCAGTGCCAAAGCTTTCAAATAAAGAAAAGGAAAACTTACTTTGTTTGGTGTTTAACTGCCTATAATATTAGCTACAACACATTAACAGTTTTACATAAGAAAGTAGTAAGGACAGTGAAGCACAACAGTGAGGGTTGCAAAAATTGATGGACTCAACCCCACAACTGTGGGGAAAAAACTAAACAGAAAATTTGGGATGCTTGTCTGGAACCCCCTGTTGCAACATGGCAACCCTGGAGAAACTTAAATATGGAGCACATCAGACCACAGTGTACCAATCTGTGAGAAAAAACCCCAGAGTAGCTTTATTTTCTATATTATTCAGTCTAAATTACCTTTTAGACAGAATGTTTGGCTGCATGATTTTCTTTAGAAATTCACATTTGTTAAAATGTTTGTGATGTTGAAAAAGGAAGATGTTGAAATCCACTGTTGATTAGAATAAACTGTAGTTTTTTTTATTTATCAACAAAATGTGATCTTTAAATAATGCATTAAATTAAAATATAAATAATGCATTAAATCAAACTGCAATTTTAATTCACATTTTACTGACATTAACTGTTGGCCCCTTATGAACAAAACTCCACTCTACCAATCCTGTCTATACAGAAGTGGGTTATGGGTTATGTGGATTTAGTCCCCGTTTATGATGTAAATAATACATCAAAACACAACAAAAATACAAATACATACCAGCGTTCTTGGATTCCAGGGCACAATAAAGTGTAAACTGTAGTGGTGCAGAGTGTAGGTTCGAATCCTTCAAGTCCTTACAAAAAGCGAGCAACTTCTCAGGTGACTGTAACACACACCACACACACACGTTCATTTTTCTTCTTTAAGATGCCTTCATTAGGGGTCAAATTACAATGGAAGCTGATCCCCATTATTAAGCTGTGTCAGGATTCCCTTCCAAACAACCTCCCTATTTATCCAGGAAAGGAACATGCACTAAAATGTACTGGTTTGTTCATCCTAGTGGTTAGGTAGCAATAAAAGAATTCAGAATCAGATTTATCAGAGTGCACGTTTTTTGGACTGCGTGAGAAATGAGCTACACAGACATAGGGAGGATGTGCAGATTGCACATGGAAAGGGTCAAGCGCTATAGTGAATTCTAGCATTGGCACTATAGAACAATTGTATCTGTTTGAAAACGGACAAACGTTTCTGAAGCAGGAACTGATGAGAATCTTCTTTTTTTTTTTTTTATGGTCAAAATGAAACATTATTTATTTAAACACGACATGAAGCTTATTTATTATTTAAATAACGCAAAAAGCCCATTTAGTCCTATTAACTTGAGGAGCACTGAAACTCTGAATAAATGATGCAGCATATTAGTTTCAAGTTATGATCTCATCCTTACATAAAATATCTTATTGGATTCAAGTTTGAGAAAGCATTCAATCCGATAACCGATGCCAAAATGAAAACAGTGTTATTTTATTCATCAGCCAGTGGTCATAATGTTATGCCAAATATCAAGAATTAAATTTTAGGGACGTACTTCAATGGTTCAATTTTGGTTGCAGGATGAAATCCCACCAGTCAGGTTGCTGTTGTTGTTGTACTAAAGTGCCAGGTTCTTAACCCTCAACAACTTCGACTATATAAGTGAGCATAACAATCAATTTGTAAAGAGTCCTGGGAGTCACTTTGTAATCATTTCAGAACACACACACACCAATCGCTTAATTGGCATGAGCAAGAAAAGACAACTCAAATACAAGTAGGACAGGAATTAAAAGAATAAAAGCAGCCTTGGTTTGAAGATAAAAGGATGACAACAGTGTGTATGAGGATCTTTTCCCATGAGTAAGGTGTGTGATGTTTGGGCTTGATGTAGATGTCGATTACCTTGTATCAATGAAAATTAACACATCTGCCGCCGAGCCCAGAGAAATAAGATCAGTGTGATTTGAAGTCTTTTTGTAACCTGTTTAATCCCACAACCAGTGGTGCCAATAATTAGAGATTCGAGGACATAAGCAGACTAGATGAGTGACCACCACACAAGCCTTCTCACCTTATTCATGTTGACGTAGTGACGCAGCAAGAAATTTCCTAGGTCCACACCCTGTGATTCTGCATGCAGATTTGGGAAGGTTTTGAGAAAAGTAAATGCAGTGTCTTCAAAGCCCTGGGTGGTTAAACTCAGACACAGGTTCATGGCATCTGTGTGCACACAACGTAGACAAGAACGATGTTCAGTAACATAACATTTATGCATTGTAGTTCAAGCAGTCCAGGCAATAACAGTTCTCAAAGATGAAGGTATCGGACTCGGTACCTGGCACGAAGCCTCGTTCATGCCGCATACGCTCCACGACGTCAGGTACATACTGCTGATGGCCAGCTTTTACCAAACAAAACACTACCTGCATCAGTTCCCTATCCATGAGACCTGCGTCTTTACTCTCCGCCAAGTCCAGTGTCTGTACATACACACAGTATATGACCAAAAGTAAGATGTGATCGAATTTATTAATGTATTCAGAATCTTATTTATTCGTAATGCAATTAATCTACAATATTCACTGTAAACACATTCGGCATTATTGGATTTAATTGGAATATACACAGCTATTGTTGAATACGCTCTTTAGACAAAAACAGCCACAACGTATGAAACTTTCCTTAGACTTTTGCTAGAAAAAATAATAAATTTGACAGAAATGAATCATCTGCTAATGTGAACTGATTTGTATTGATTCGTGCTAATAAGTTACATCCCTGCACACCACTCAAAGTGTGAGTGCTCAATAATAAGCCAGTGCACCAGTCCAACATGTTTAACGCATAGCAATTTAGAAACAAATAAGTAACATGTTCCGAAACCACTCCAATTGTCGGAATTGACACCTTCCCGAATTGACACATTGCTGCTTGCCGAGACCAATCAATCATGTAAAGTGTATCATCCCTAGAACAGTTTAGCCCCCTGACCCCACATATATAATACTATGGGACAAATTTGCCTTAAAAAATTGCCTTTTTTTTTTTTTTTTTTTACAAATCATAGTTCAGTTAGACATTGCAAATTCATGATGTATAAATTTTTCTAAATAAATATACTGGAACCTGTTTTATTGGTCATCAAATCATGTTTTATTAAGATACTGGAAGTGTCAAAACTCATCTTTATGGGTATGGGGTCTTCAAAACTAGTCTTTATGGGGAAGACAAGTTAACCATACGTATACGTATGCACTTGCTCAGCTGTCCATCCACTGGGATGTGCTGTTCTATCGTTTATTGTGTTAAATAAGGTAACTATAGTTTTAGATTATTATACCCATAATAACATAGATGCAATCATTTCTCACCTCTATGATTTTTGCAATGTTTCCCTCTTTAGAATATGCCAGAATTAAAGCCAAGTAAGTGGCTGGACCTGGCTCAATGCCTGCACCTCTCATGACTGACAGGATGTTTTCGGCGCTTGCCATGTCCCTGCATAGTCACATAGAGCGCACAGATTATAACCAGAACAATAAAACCCAGATCAAATATAATCCCAAGGACAAAAGCTCACCCAGCTTGGCTATGCCCGGTAAGTAAAGAGTTGAAGACAGCCTCAGTAATGGGCAGATCTTTGTTCTTCATGAAGCCCAAAATTGTGCTGTAAACAGGGTTCAACATTCAGAATCTTGCTTTGTCTTTTATTAAAGATTCCAGACATAATTGTAATTGAGTTTAGGCTTACCTTGCACCTTCAATGTCTCCGTTCTGACAGTAAGCAGCAATCAGTCTCTGATAGGTCACCTGGAAGCAAAATAAGAAAACTATGAAGCGATCCGAGTGCAAGTGTATGTATACATGTTCATCCATCCATCATCGAGTTTTACCACCGCGGTCACGGTAGGACACATGCTGGTCAACTACACTAAACACCTGATCAGGTCACCAGTCTGATGCACGGTACAGGGACAAGCAGCCATACAGGACAACGTCATCTCCAAATATTATTCAGGTGCAAGAAAACCAAAGCACCCAAAGAAAACCCACACAAACTTCACACAGAAAGCCAGAGTATTACCTCATAATCTTTATCTGACCGGAAAGTTAATTTTACACTGGTGACATACATGACATGATTAGCCAAGTCTGGATACAGTGGGTGCTGAAGCTTGACAATAGATGTGATTATGGCTTTAACTAATGTTTTGAGGGATTTCGAAATCAATAATTAAAACTGTACTTACTCTGTTGGGCTGCACACCGGCTGCCTCCATCTGGGCGAGGATATCAGTGGGGGAGAATTTATACTCATTTTGCAGATAAACCTTTAATAGTGCATTATAATGGCTGACATCGTAAGTGACTCCTGTAAAAACAAATATGAACGAACATTAACTCAGGACTTGGATGGAAAATCTTGTAAATTGTTTAAAGATTGAAAGATTTAAACGTACATTCATGACAACACAAATACTGGTTACACAAAGTCTTAATCGTAGACAATTTGACTCATACCTAAAGATTTATACCATCCACCTTGGGATAAAACCCATGTCCTTGCTGTCAAGCAACAGTGCTACCCACGAAGACAGCACATTTAGAATAAATGCCAAATAATTGAAGTGGTAAAGACACCTATCTTTTATTTTTTTTATTATTTACTTTTGTAAATAATAGTTATTTCTATTTACAAAGCAAAATGCAGTTGAGCCGTAAATTACTTTTTGTACAGAGGCTATTTAAATAAAGTTTCAAGAGAATGAACAAATCAAATTTACTGCATTCTACAAAATACCCAGATTTTTGATGGTGTCAGTCAACTTGCTATCTTACAAAAAAAAAAGCACATATAGGCGGCAGAGTGGTTTAGTGGTTATCACTGTCTCTCTTATAACAAGAGAGAACAATTACATTGTTGCAACAGCAAAGGATTGCAAGGCAATCCATACAAATTAAAATAATTATGAATTTTGCCTAAATATCTGGAAAAATGTTAAGTGTTTTCAAGTGGCACTGAAATTAAATTCGAGATATTTTGTTCTGAATGTAAAAATATTGAGGCTTCCACGTCACACACTCTTACCTAACTCCTGGAGCTTATCCCAGACCCGGTGGGCGAGCTGATTTCGCTCCTCAAGTGGCAACTCAGGCAGCAATGAGCCACAGCTCCTCAGAAGAAGCAGGGCTTGATTCCCACTAGGGTAGCCTAAAAAGAAAAAAATCTCATAATTAAATAACTGACTGAAGCAGTTAAATACTCATTCATTTAGGTGAAGATATTCGGTAAATATACTCTGTTCGACCTGTTCGACAGATGTCATGGAAGATGCGCTGGATCAGGGTTTTGGTAACTCTGCCGGTTCTTCGGACTGAGCTGTCCAGTTTAGCCAGAGCCCAATCAAACTGCTGAGCCTGTTTGGCACGAATGGCCATGCTGGGTTCATCGTTTACGGCTCCCTTGCTCCGTGCTTCAGCACTGTAGCATCGCGTGGCTAAAGAAGGTGCAGTAGAGCTGTAAGAGGGGGAAAGGACAGAAGATACCACACTGGGTTTAAATAGGATAATTGCTCAAATAAATACTAGTGTCGTATTGAAGGTATTTCTAAACTGAAGAAAAAGCCGAACTGCATCTAAGCATTTCCCTGGAAGATCAGAACTTTGATTTGCCAATATGAATCAGAATATCGACAGGTCAAAAAGCCTGTCAGCAAAGTACCTAATTTATAACTGATCCCTTAGTGCTGTGGCTAGGGCTGGCCAGCAGTGTGGACACTCACTGCTCGCAAATGTGCTCATTAGCGTGTGTTAATGTGTATTTCACTGCGCAAATTGGGTTAAATATGGAAATATATTCCTATGTGTAAAAAGCATGAAATACATTTTAACTACTAGATTCCATCTGAAATGCTGAGGTGTGTGTGTGTGTGTGCACATGTGGCCAGAAATACCTAATAAAGGGTATATCATCTCCAAAAAGATAATTATTTTTCTCATACACTCCGGTTTGAGGTAAGGATTTTAAATAATCCAGAACGGATTACTGAATTAAGAAACTATGCAAAATGTAACAGATTTAACTCGCTTATTTAAAGTGCATTTAATAGTAAAAACAAAGTTTAAAGGTTTCCGCGAATTTTCCCCTAAAAGACCCTTTAGAAAACACATAAGACATATCTCGGGCATAACATTAGTCTTTAAAAGAAAATACTTTCTTTCAAAAATACTATTAAAAGTACTTAATAAAGAAAAATTTAATTGGGTAAACATTAGGGCTGTCCGCAAATAATCGATTATTCGTTGGTCGACCGAAAAAATTACTAGTCGGCCAAATTCCATTGGTC
>JAOTRQ010074726.1:0-12054 GCA_028565875.1 Hoplisoma paleatum
TATATTGTAAAATCATAAAAGTATTTGGACAAAATGTTATATGCTATTGAAAATGCTTATGACAGTAAAATGAATCCACATGGATCTATAAAATAAATATGAATTGAAAGGCAAGTCTTTCCTGGCTTTAGGAAAGCAAAATTGTACCATTTTAAAATATATTTGTTCATGGAAAAATGTGTGCATCTGTTATCACAGTGGTGTATATTGTACTTAGTTGACATTTGTACTTGGTACAATGTATATGTGTACATGTGCTTACAAATAGTGCATAACATCTGATAAGTTACAATGAGTAACAGTATGCTGTACCTACAAAATGCTCCTGTTTGGTGGGTATAGCTGATAAAAAGTTGGTGTCACGACATGGTAAGTGAACGAGACAAAAGAGATAAGGATAGTCACTTGACCTTGAGAGCATTCCGAAGTAGATCCGCATCATATACACGTGGAGGAGACATTAAAGCCACAATCAGTTCTTCTAACTTCCCTCCAAGCTCAGACTTGAGATCTTTCACCAGGTCCTACAGAGAAAGAAGGATTAAGCTCTGAGTCGGGCTATAAACATTATGTATAGTTATTGACTGACGGCCAAGTAATTGAGCGCTTGGCTTGACAGCTCTTTTAATGATTTTTCCTTCCCCTAGGATTATCACTCACTAAGATGTACTGAACAGCAGGTCCAAGACTGACTTCATTTACAATTGATCGTGTCTTTTGACAATTTGACATATTTAAAATGCATGCAAACTGCATACACTCAAACAGTGCCAATGTGAAATACCATTCCACCATCTGCTCCTTAAAAAACAGTCAACAGTGTAAGCCAATGCCTGGCCTGTTAAAAATTTAAGCATTTGTAGACAGGACCCATGTAGCCATACAAGTGGCTTTAATCTAACAAGGCACATCAGCCAGGTAATTATATACCTATTGTAATATATGGGTGTCTTGTCTTTTAAAAGTCTGTTTTATCTAAGACTCCAGTTACCACTCTTCTGTTTCATCTTATAAATATTCCGGTGCCCAGAGCAATAACTGTGTGAAACCATGTAATATTCTTGGGGTCAATTTTAGTTTGCTTGTTATATACAAAGCATCAATTCCATTCTAGATCATACTAGATCCAGAATATGTTTTCTGTATTGCTGTGAGGGTTGATGAATAATAAATCACTACCAATAATTTAATATTATCTAATCAGGACAAATAATCTGCTGTTAACAATGCATTGTGGTTTACTAACTCAAAGCTACTTTTCACTAATTCACTGCTGTTTACTATCTCTTACATTTGATACATATTGTTTTAGTTGAATGAACTTACTTGATTTGAGATAGAAAAAATATTGGGGCCTTACTTTGCCATGAGACTTTTTGTAGGCAGCTTTTATTGCTTGTCTTTGCTCATTGCTACGAGTGGTTAAGATCTTGAGGATCATATCTTCATCAGTACCTGCACAAAAAAATCATACACACTGACTAAATAATGTCATTATTTTAACACACCTAAACTGATCTTGCATATTATGACTAAAATTTAAAAACATTATAACAAAACTTCTAAAATCATGTTCTTCTAATCATCATATTCTGACACCTTTCTGTCTGACTGGGTGGAATTAATCAAAACGTTTTTGCATGGCATAATAATTTTAGTGATTAAAATATGTTATAATAGTTTAAATTGTAAAAAGTCAATTTAAAAATCCCATAGCTAACTTGTTCATGCCATTCAGTTAGGGTTCGTGATGTTTTTATTGGTATGTGATTCGGTGCATGTATGTGGAATGTCTGGGTTTCTATGGACATTATATTTGAATATTTGCTACCATAACAAATATACTTGACTTACCAATTCCTTTCATGGCTTTACGTAAGATATCTGCATCCTGCTTGGCATTAAAGTGCACAAACGGTTTTACACTGCCTCTGTATTCCTGTGGCACAAACAAGAACATATCAATACAAAAAAATAGAACAAATTTATTTATTTTTTATTTAAATGAATGGTAGTTAAGGCAAATAAGTGTTTTCTTTTTATTTTCTGAATTTTCTTGTATTTCTACATCTCTACACTGCTTTTCTTGTTAATACAAAATCTATATTTGTATATTTAGCTTCTATGATCATCGCTACATTTTGAGATCAGGTGGTTAGATACATTATGAGAATTATTCATCTCTTGTCTCTCAATAATAGACTTGGAAATTAATGAATTAATTTTAAAGCCTTTTTCTTATTATTGTGAGCAGATTTTGGAAAAGAAGACAGTCAGAAATATATTTTAATTTGTCTCCAGAGTTCCATGACAAAGCTCATACAAACACGGATGACCAGACCATCTATGACACAAGCTATATTGGTGTTATTCAACTTAGCTACCCTCCAGTAGTTTATAATTAGTAGTAGACTTGTTGTTTGGTGACCTGTTAAAAACATCAGCAATTCATTTTTACTTCATCACATAAATCAAGCAAAAACCATTGCCATAAAATATGAATAATTAATTACAAAGAAGTTTAGTTTAGTATGAAAGACTAGATAACTAAAACTAAATAATTTAGTAACACTGCTAAAATCTAATAAATAATATTTTTTAAAGTTCACAATGAAAAATTCATTTCTAATTAAAATAACTGCAGTACAGATGTGATGATTACATAATCAATTATTCTGAAACAAATGCTTTATTTGATCATTTAATGAATGTGTTGAATGAATGAAGTCTGTGAAAATGTAAAACACAGTGACACTGTTGCTCTTACCATATCTGATGATTCACTGATGCCCAAGTGGTAATCTAAGAAAAGATTATTATAGCATATGACATGTACAAGTGTCGCTTTGTACTCACTGCTGAATGTTCTCACCTGTGTGGTACCTGTATTCACTCCACACGTTTTTATTGCAGCATGGAAAACACACACACGCGCGCGCACGCACGCACGCACACACACACACACACAAACACGCACACACAAACACGCACACATGCATGCACACATATACAGAGAGAGAATGTCACCTTCTAATTTAGTCCAGTGGGTCAGACTGTCGTCTTTAGTCCAGTCGTTTACACTGGGCAAATTTGTGCTTGCATCTCAGTAATCATGACTTGTAGCAATATTGTTTGTTTTGCCATTGTAAATCAGCACATGTTGGAGTGTTAGATTCTGGTTTTTGTTTTAGAAATGCCTTTTAAAACTTTTAGTAGTTTCAAGAGAAAAATAGAATCGTGATTAAAGGTGATTAGTACAACATTTTGATGGACGAGGAACTTAACTGCAGCGGCCATGTATCATGTACATCATACATCAAACTGATAATGTGAAGGACACAAAGCTCTAATTACTGAATGCTTTGGTAGGAGATGAGACTGCTGTAAGAAGAGTCTTATCAGATTACCTTAGCTCCGTTCAACTCAGAACTATAGCTATTGGTATGCCAGCTGTGACCAATAAACCCCAAACAGCATAAATTACAGTGCATCTGTGGGTAGGATAAAAATGTACATCTGAGTTTTAGGCATAATTATTCCTCTCTTGTTATCTGATCTGCGTTAGCAGGTGATTACACTTCTGAAATGCAATATTAGTACGTACTTAAAGTTTTTACTTCGAATTCTAGCATTGAAAAATTGAAAAAGAACTGCAAATGTATCACAATAATGTTACAAAACTAGAAAATGATAACAAATGCTTCTGCCATCATTCCTACATGATCTGTTATTTGTCCACTGAACAAACATTAGGATTGTGGTGTAAATAATTGACTAATTTGTGCTTGCATTCCAGTTATTGTGAGTTGTAGTATTTGTTTGTTGGCTATTGTTTGTTTTGTTATTATGACATGCAAGACCTCTTCAGCTCTTCAGGATATAATCTCTGATATGAGCACATGTTGGTCAGATGTTTTCTCAAGAACACCCGACTAATATAGTATTTTATTAGTTGAATGCCTAAAATAAAAACAGGTCAGTACCTGAACTGACAAGAGGTTTGTTGACAGTGTTGTTTGATTACATGTTAAAAATGTTGTCCAAAAAAGAAGAAATCTCTTGCACACACTCGGAATTCAAATAATCTTGGAATATGTATAGTACTAGAAAGTTACGAGCAACACTACAAAATATGTCATGTACTAAATGTAAGAAAGGCTGTTATTACAATCCCAACACCAGCTATTATTAATATAACTATTTATTATTATAATAAACAAAAAGCATTTGGTCTCCATAACATTATAAATAGGTTAAATGACATAGATGTTCCTCAGCACAGTGGATGTGTGTTGTATTGAAAGTATACAGTGTACATCCCATTTCTGTACATTGTAAATGTTGTAGTCCTCCTGTGTGTTCCACTTATTGTATCAACATAGACAGACAACAAGATGATTGTGCTACTTGTTGGTTTATATGTTATTGAATACAACTGATGCCATAAGTATCCATCTGAATGTGGCTGGTTGAATTGGTGAACTTAAGCTTCTAATTACCTGTATAATATAATTATATACGAAGTACATGTAACGCTCGTTTCACTGGCAAGGTCTCGATAAGAACAGAAATTGTGTCGATATTCTAAGTAGTGATTGTCGGGATAATCAGATGTAAAACAAGACCTTCCTTAATGCATGTAGAAGCACATTGAAACACAGCGGATACTGACCATGATTAAGTGACTCAAGGGCCGTCATGCAAAGTAAATATGCATTTCCCATGAGACTTCATAATTCCAACAAATATATTTATTTCATTCATAACACATTAAATAGTTTATCGCCATAACAGGCTAAATAGAGAGGTAACTGAAGAGATATTTCAGTGGAACTGAAGAGAAATTGCAATAGTAACAATAATTGATGACAAAAATACATTGATTTGAGCTGAAAAAAGATTCAGAAACCGCTAGCTGCATTATAATAAAGGTGTTAAAGGTGGCATCTTTCCTCTAGCTCAGGGTCAGCCTTGGGTTTGAATATTTAATATTGAATAGCATGCATGCTTTTGGCCATTTTCACGTGTATCTCGCTGAAAACATAGGGCAGGTGGAGCATTATCAGCAACTGCTTTTTATCATATAGTTCAAAACTGTATATACAACAAGATTGTTTAAAAGAAGTATAATATGCTCCCATTAAGGATAAATTATCTTGACTTAATCTGATTGCTATTAGGGATATAGGATTAACATCACTGTTTGTACATCACCTTCCAAAGACAAGCATAAGTAAAATGTAAATTACACTATATGACAATTACTAAGTGAATCAACGAGTGAGTTTTCATACATGTTTATGTTTATGTTTGGTCCTCATTACCAACCAATAATGGAAATTGTACTCATTATTCCAATAGTGGAAATTATCATATATGGCTGCTAAAATTCAATTTAGCAGGCAACAAAGAAATCCATTTTACTTTCAGCAGAATTAAAGCAGAATCTTTTTTAGGGTTGTTGGGTAAGCATATCGAGTCATATCGAGTCTGCTTGCTAAAATACGGTTATGACTAGACAAAAACACCAAGTTTAATGAAAAAAGTAAGTGATGTTAGTGTGCAAGTGACCTCAACATCATAGCATTGTGAGGAAGAGAAGATAACAAAGCTCCAATGCCTTGGTATCAAATGTCCTATTTATGATAATGTTTGTCAAGTTTTGTTCTTTGTTATGTCCTTTTTCTATGTTCTTTGTATCTATGTTCTTTGTATTTCTATGTTCTTTGTAAGTCTTGTTTAGACTTTGGTTGGCATTTTTCATGTTTAGAACTACTGTAGTTTCTGTTGCCATGGAAGGTATTGGAACAACTAATTCTGATCATTTGGATGGGTGAGTAAATACTTTTGGCAATATAGTGTATTTTGAGAATGTACAAGGATGTAATATGTATGCTGAATATTCTAACAATATAAAACAAATAATGTGCAAAGCATGTAGGATCATCACTAAAATATGTAGCCATATTTACCAGCAGATGAATATGTGTCCGTGGGTTACTTATTTATTTATTTAGAATTTAGATGGCCTGTGGAAAAAAACTGTTCTTGGATCTGGCAGTTTTCATTTTTATGGTCTTTATTGCCTGCCAGAAGGCAGGGTTTGAATAGTGATCATTTTCTGTGCCTACTTCTTCATTCTTGAAATATACAAGTCATGCAAGGAGGTCAGATATGCGCCTTTCCTGACTGTGACTGATAAGCACAGAACTGATTCAATGGCAGCAACTGGAGGCATGGTCATTAATGTAGAATGAAAAGAGCAGTGGAGAGATAACACTTCTTTGAGGTGTCTTAGTATAAGAGATTATTTCTGCTAGCTTAACTTGCTGTGTTCTGCCTGCCAGAAGACTGGTGATCTACACACATATGGCTGGATGCTCTGTGAGCTGCAAGAGTTTGGCAGTGAGAATAACTGGGATTATTTTGTTAGTCGCTTTGCTGAAATACACAAACAGGTTCCTGATGTAACTTTCAGGGCAGTTAAGGTGTTGCGGGATAGTGCAGGCCCATGATGAATGCATCATGAGCATCAATCATTCCAAAGGACTTCATCAATAAGGCCAAATGACTTTATCACCACTGATGTACAGCTACCAGTCTGTAGTCATACACGCACACAAGTTCTGGTAGATTTCTTGGAGATGAGGACAATGGCGGCCTGTTTGATGCAGGATGGGACTTCTGACAGCTCAGGTGATCTATTGAAAGGAGTCAGTTGGTCAGAGCTGAATTTGAGACATGAGGGTGAGATGTTATCTGGACTTAGTGGTTTCACCTGCTCAGGAAAAAACTATTTGAGCAATGAAACTAACATGGTGTGCAATAAACTTCACTATTTACAAGCAAGCAGACAAGTTAAACAGAGTCTGATTGGTAAAATGTACAGTAATTTTGTACAGTGTGTTGGCTCAACTTTTATAAAGTGTTCAGAAAAGATTAAATGTGATGCAGAGTTGGCTTTTATTCTACTAGACAGGTAAGAATTTGTTTATTACTAGCTACTAAACCAAGCAGCCAGGGTGTCACTGCTGTGGAGTTTGTAACAGGATTTATAGATTTTGGACAAAGGCTGATCCCACTGTACAGTGTAAGCTGATGTCAATAAACAATTTAATAAGCTTCTGTATAACCCGCTGTTTTATAGCGATCTGGATCTGTTTCTTAGTAACTTTGACAGTTCATTATAATGTCTCTTCACCTCAAATAAAGCATTGGTTTAAAACCTATATATAGTTATTATCTGTAGAAAAAACTACAGACATTCTACAGGCAAAATCCATGAAAGTTATGGACTCCAGCTCAATAATTAATACGTTTTATTAGTGTTATGCTTTGGCAGATAATTGATTGTTTTTAAATAATGAATTTACACAATTACACGATTTACAACAATTATTACACTTTCAACAATATTTAATACAAATGTAATTTATGTTACATTTGCCAGACTATTTGCTTTGATTTTTGAAGTTAATGAGCACAGGCAAATAACAATGTATTACATCAGACTCTTAATCTACAACATCTAAAACATTGATCAGTGTACATACTTAATCCAACTGACATGTTTCAATAAACAGATCTCACAGGTATTGTATCACACTCATGAAGAAAAATGAGTAGTAAGCTGGGCCACAACTGATCACAATAATTTAATCAGCACCTTTACAAACCAGTCTGAATGTATACTTGATGATTATGATATCATGAGCTTTACAAAGCTAAAATGCACATTCAAAAAATGTGAAATAATTCTTGGACCCATGAAATGTAAAATGATCTGAGGAATTTAATACTCTCACCATAAAGCAAAATGATTTGGGTAGCCACAGAGATCCATTTGTCTGATGATTGCTTAATGTGATTGTATAACCGGAAGGAAACATGAGTAAGAGTGAACATTGCAGTATTAGATGCACCGTATGAAATACTTTTATAAATGCTTTCCTGGTTGCGTTTATGTATTTCAGGGTTACAAAGTCAGCCTCTCATTTTGTTTAAATTATTCAGAAGTGATCATGCATCTCTTGTCTCTGTAGTCACTTGATTTAAACCGCATTGAAACCTTGTTCTTATGTTCAAAGTCAACTGGAATAGTATAATAGCTGTTCAGGAGCTAAAGAGTGTTTTTTCCATTTATAGTTACAGGTTTCTGTCTTGTCCGCTCTTTTCAGGTAAGTACAACTACAAGGTCCATGTAAAGTGTTTTTCCCCCATTTTTAATAGTAATGACAATGCATGATGATGCAACTTTTGTTTTTGCAAAACAGCTCTAAAACATCTGATAAGAGTTTCCATGTGTTATTAGCCTAATAAAAATCCTCACCAACACGTTTGCCTCTTTTCCAGAAAAACAAATCCATATTGTTCATGTTTATTCCAGCATCAGTCACATAACTCCAAACTCCTACATTGATCAAAGTGTGGTTTTCTGAATGAACGACAGTACTGCATGGCACCATTCCCCACTGAGTTCTTTAGCTGCTTGAGCACCAACCACAGCAGGAGACCCATCAGCAGTAGCAGCAGGGTAAGAAGCCCCAGATATATACACACATTCCATCTCCAACCCACTGCAAGGGGCAGTGAGGTGGAGGTCACCAAAAACCTCCGTGGCACGGGCATCAGTTTCCAGAGAGCTGAATATTGCCCCTGCGTTTCTTCATGGATTTAGATTGTGACACGATTCCCACGTCTGTCCTCGAGCAGAAACAGCTTGCATCTGTTGAGCTTTCTGCACAATGAGATGAGACATTTATGATCAGCATCTGATGTTCCCACCCCCTGTGACTGGAGAACACCCCCTACCCCATTTTCCCAGCAGGTGTACACACAAACACACACACACACATACACGGGTGCACGTTCGTACGCACACACACACACACTATAAATTATTTTTATGATATTACGCCGTGGGCATTCATTCAAATATATTTATGGCATGGTTACGACTGACTAGGCATAATCAAAAACAGAAAAAAGATGACAAACATAAATTGTGAAATGTACATTGTTCCACTTAAAGAATTGTTTCAATACATGGTTATTTTTCCTTCTCATTATCTGTCATCTTAATCAGGGTTGCAGTGAGTCTGATTACAACATAGAAACACAGAGAGCAATACATATAGCTTATACATGTAGCTTATCACAGTTCATCATTTACTCATTAAAGCACAATTATATATTTAAAAACATGGTCCTCACTGTGATAGGGTAAAGCCCTTACAAATTTTCTAGGATACATACTATTGTTATATTTAAGTTATGGAGGCTGATGGTGAGACAATGCTACCCAGTTAGCCATAGTACCATCCTGCAATTTTAAAATGTAATGATTATTAATTGTGATTAACTGTAAAAAAAAAAAAACATTTTAAGTGGCACTGTCGACTCACAACAAAAACGTCCTGGATATGATCCCCAAGTAGAGTGGTTCTTTCTGTGTGGAGTTTACATGTTCTTCACATGCAGGCGTGATGCTCCAGTTTACTCCCACAATGCAAAAGCAGATGTGTTTTGTAAACTGTAAAATAATGTAACTCGTCTAATGAATATGTTGTGCGTCAAACAAAAGTGTAAATTAGTAGTAAATAGTAAATCCTAATTCTTATAAACAAATAAGATACCTTAAGTATTCTAAATGATTAGAGATGTTGGCTATTTTAATAACTTTAAGAATGCAAATCAACAGTCTGCCTTCTTGCAGATAGGTTGGGACAGACACTATGAGTGCAGTGACAAGTGCCCATCTAGTGTCTAGGCTGTTTGTGATACAGCAGATCCTTGTCAACATTATTATTTTGGCATGGTTTTTACACATTTCACTGGTTTAAAAATATAAATATATAAACCGACCAGTGGCATTTGTAATGTTTTAAAAACATCAATAGAATTAATCAAAGTAACTGACTGGCTTGTGGGGGGGAAATCTCTTTCTTATTCTCTTTGTCTTAGTTAGCAAAAGCGCTTACCAGGTGCCAACAGAGAAAAAGTCCATAGTTTGGGCTATCATCTTGACCCTTGGCTTGCGTCAGCCCTAGGTGGCAACACTGGGTGGAAATGTATTTATTTTACCAGTTCAGACTCTCGGCACTGGTGTGTCAGCAGAAAGTCAATGAATTTAAGATTAAAAACAACTACAATTTAATTGTTGCAGATATTTTTTTAAAAAGCGCACTGGCGCCCTCTATGGGAAAAAAGCGAATCCCCACCAAAATGATAAAATCAAATTGAAGACGAGACATACTCTTTTTATTTAAAATGAATCTACTCTTTATCTCGATCCACTTCCAGGAACTATTACTATTAGTAATACATAAGTAATTCAGCTTTCTTTTACTAAGTACTACTTATGAATTACAAGCTATCAAATAAAACCTAAAGCTGACTGTGTCTTCTCTATTCTCCTGCTTGAAGTGCAATTTTAATGTCTAGCTTTTGTAATAGTTTCCTCTAACATCCTGATCTTATTACCCCAAATATCCTGCATATTCTTCATAAAATGTTGATAAAATACATTATATTGCACCAGATCCTGACGCGTCATTTTTGGTTCTTATCAGAAATATCCAAGAAAGAAACTGGTAACAATCTTAGCATTGTTCAAGCGATTGTCATAACTGGCCCATGTAACTTCCATGTCCATCATGGCCTACCGATCAGATGAGTCCTGATATAAAAGAGCAGTAATTGTAGTCATTAGGCATTATATGACAACGATTTCTCGTTTGTTTGTACAATGTCTATTATTCTAATTGAATATGTATTTGTATCTGTATTTGTATCTGTACATATGTTTTCTTGTGTTTATGCAGGGTGTATCATAATTCTTCTACAACATAGTATTTGTGCATGTCCATTTAAAACTGTCTTGTGTGCACCTGTTGCTTTTCATGCATCTTTGCACATCCACATACTTATAATAATTATGTATTGCTTATTAATTGCTTATCATTCTTGTCAAAAAACACTTGAGCTTGGTACATACTGAAAGTTACACTGCCTTGTCACTTAAAATATGCCCGTGCCACCAGGGGGGGGGGAAGCCCAGTGAGAGAATAACCTGGTCATTCAGGTAGTCAGCTGACCTCGTTCTTTAGGCACATAATGTTGCTGAATCGAGACCTTTTTGAATTCAGCAACCCCAGATGATAGCATTGTTCACACAGGCTTGTACAGTAGGTGCTAGGCCTGATTGGTGCATCAATTTGCCTGCCTTTCTTGTTTTCCCTGATGCACCCATCACTTTGGAACAGGGTAAATCTGGACTCGTTCGACTTACATGCTCTTCTTCCATTGCTCCAGAGTCCAATCTTTATGCTCTAACAAATTGATGCCTTTTTTCCAGTTAGTCTAACTGACTAGTGGTGTTCTTAAGGCTACACAGCTGTACTCAGTCTCAATCCCTTGAATTCCCTTTGAATTGTTCATTTGGAAATGCTCTTACTTTCACTATTAAGTATAGCCTTAATAGTTCTAGTGTTTTTTATTATTATTATTTGATTTGACCAAACGTTTAGTGATTGTTGATCAAGATCATTAAGAACTTTATTCCAGTCACATTTCTTTTCCACAGACTATTATGAATGCAACAAACATTTCTTAACCCAATTTCATATTTGAATGAATGTGTGCATTTTTTCTTTGCTTCTAGATAAACTGTTTAATTCATAATCAAATATTAGATTAGATAATTAATGAGAATACCAAAAGATTTGACTAAATACAATGTTATTTAACTAATCAAACACAGCATTTAAAAAAACTGGATACAATGTGAGTGGTGAAAAAATGGGTACTGTATGATTATACAAAATTATGAAACATTTTATTAATGCTGCAAATTTAAACGGAGTGCTAATTCGTATACATTGCTTGTAGTTGTTCTAGTTGCTTTTAAATGGTCTGGTTCCTCTCAAGGTTTCTTCCTGCAATTTTTTCAGGGAGTTTTTCCTTGCCACAGTTGTCATCGGCTTGCTCGACAGGGGTTTCTGTTCATCCTGCATTTTGTAAAGTTGCTTTGAGACAATATCTATTGGAAAAAGC
>JAOTRQ010074737.1:0-12054 GCA_028565875.1 Hoplisoma paleatum
TACAGATATATATATACAGATATATAGATATAAATAGAAGCTGATTTTAAACAATCACTGCAGCCCCATCTTATTCAATACATTATATACATTGTGTTTTATTTTTTGTTGTAGATGAGAGCAGAAAACGTTATTTTGTAAAGTACATTTTTACATCATTACTAAATCTATTATTTGCTAAGTTCTCCAGTTCATGATAATGAAGCAGGTCACTCTGATTTGATTGGCAGCTATGTACTGTAGGTATGAACGTGTTGCTAATCAACATCCTGGACTGGAACGATGCAGAATTATCCTCACCATATTAGCCCTAATATCCCTATTTATTTTTTTACATTTTAATTGGACAAATTTAATCTGGTCATCACAAGACTTGTGTGTGTAAATGTTTATTTTTACTACACGAAGTAGGTTAAATATAGAGCAGAATTTCCAGTGTGTAAAACGAACAGCTGTGAAAAGTGGTGAAAGAACATCAACACTAATCAAATATGTTAATAATAAAAACTAATCTCATAATATCATGACCCTCTGGATTTAGTTTATTAGCATAGTATCTTCTGCATGTGCAGTTCTCTAAGAGACTCCTGTCCTAGCAAAGGACTCATTGAGTCCATAGACGGTGCGTGTCTAAGAATAGTCTAAACTTTTCAATTAGAGCAGGGGTGGTATGAGATTGGAAAGCTTTTCTTTACCTTTGTCTATAGAGGCACCAGCCATATGATAGAAACTTAATGCGGTGTCGACATCGTTCACATTCTTCAGAAATGTAAAGAAGTTCTCCACCTCCTCAAATGTGATTCCCTGTACAAAACAAGGCCAAAGCCGTCATTATTGTCATGAAACAAACTGTGATGACCCTTAATAAAGGACAATGGAAGCACTGACTAAGTTCATTCGTTTGATGAGATAAGAGAAAGCTTAGAGACAGTAATATTAAAAAAGCAACAAAACCGCACCTAAAAGACACATTACAAATATGATCACAAATCATGCTGTGCGGCTGTTTGTTGGTTTATTAAAGTGTTGTTTTTTCAACTTTTAAAAGGATTTAATCTGTAAAACCCGTTAATGTCTTTACGTTTACTTTTCAGGTATACAGCAAATGCCCGTTGATCCAATGACCATTGAAACGAATACATTTTCATGCATCATAGTTTGCACTATAATAGTAGGATGTTTTGCAATACCCATGGTAGTTAGGTTTGAACACTATGTTTATGATGAATGACCTGTCTAAAAATAAATTGTGTCCAGTTCAGAATCAGAATTTTGTCCATGGAGTTTGCACATATGCAGAAGTGGCTACGAAAAAAATTGTTATTGTTGATTTTGGCCAACTTTTGCATGCAACTCTGTATATTAAGCTGTCAAAAATTAGTAGCCAGTCTTGCTTCATCCAGCCCTTCTGTCCCTTCCTGTAGATTTTATTACCCAGTAAACAGATTAAATTCTTAAGTTCAGATAAATCACTGTCTCAAGCTTTTCCATCATTGTTTTTTTTAGATTTCTGAAGCACCCTAATTTCTTGCATCTTGCTGCATGTACATGTTGGGCCTTGGGGGAAAAAAGCTAAATTAGCAAGCGAGCAAAAGAGAGAGAGAGAGCTAATTAAATGATTACAGTCATTAAGAGAAAAGGGACAGACAACAACATGCCCGAAAGTCAAAGCGGTAATTTATAAACCAAGCTGGGCACAAATCCAATTCCTCTATGCCCAGTTCAGATATGCAGAAAAAGCTTTTCATTGTACAGCATGTGTGTGTGTGTGTGTGTGTGCATGTGCCCCAGATTATTATTAGGTACTCAGATGGCACAGTGGTAAATCGTGCTATTATCTGGTTGGGTATCTACGCAGATAACTTAGGTGTGTGTTATATGGTGTACTCCTAGTGGTCTCTCAATTCCAGTTTAATGTGTAGATAAATTAGGAGGTATGCAGACTGACACGGAAGAAGAGATCAGCTGAAGTGAAGAACAATGCTATACGAAACAGTTTACACCCTTGCAAAGAAGAAATTGGTTTCTTAACATTACAACTGTTCGCCTTAAGCATTAATTACTTAATTAATTTATGAAGCTCTGTCATTCAACGAATCCTTCATATCACTGTGGATAAATGTTAAAGAACGTACTACAAAGCATATTGCCAAGTAATGAAGTTCCTTTATGTAATCATGTTTGGTTGAAATCATTTCATAATAATACCTTTTTATTTAAGAAGCTCCTTTCAGGACACCCAGCATTCTACACACACACACACAATGACCTGCCGTTAAGCACTCTATCTCACCTGAGCATCTTTAAACATTTTCTTCAGGCCTTTCTGCATCTGCTTGAGTTTGCGTGATTGAACTCCACTGTAGGCCAGCAGCATGCCCCCGAACTGCCTCTCTGTAATCCTGCCATCCACAGGGTCATTCCTCTCAAACTGCACACACACAAAGTGTTTGAACAGGATTTGTTTCTGACTTACAATGTGATCACTGTAATGAAAGGAAAGAAGGATGGATAGATGGATGGAGGGAGGGAGGGGGGGAGAGAGGGAGGGATGGTGAGGGAGAGGTGGGTGAGTAGGCAGATAGATGGATGGATGGATAGAAGGATAGAGGGAGAGAGGGAAGAAGGGTGGGGGAGGGGTGGGTGGATAGACGGACGGACGGACAGACAGATACTAAAACAAGATGGTCCATCAAATGCATGCTGGCACCAGAGCAAGGGATTTGACAATAAAAAAGAGATTGAGGTGGGTGAATGAGTATTATATCTATAGTAGTCTACTATATCTATCTATAGTGGGTACTGAGGTGTGACAGAGAGGATGTGGGTGGGGCAATTTAAGATAATAACTTTGGTTATTAATTGCTGATTGGCTGTTGACCAGTGAGACATTTCTGGCAGATATGGCCCAGCATCTAGTGTTTTGGGGAAATTTTTTGATTATAAATTATAAAAATAAGCATTTACATGCATCTTCTCAATCCAGCAAATTTGGGGGTTCCACTGTACAGATCCTCAATCTAAGCAACACTAGAAACACTTAATGGCCTGGCCATGGTACGAGAATAAATAGCAACATTACAAAGTGGTAAATACTTTATAGGCCAAACATTGTTGGTATTTTTTGCAGGCCTGAAAGTCTTTATACTGTCTGGTGATGTGATTTGCATGATCCATTCTGTCCAACTGCTTAACAGGAACCTTCTTAGTTCCTTCTTTAAAGTTTGTACAAGCAGATCTATCTAAGTCAGAAGTCTCAAACTTGTCCTCAAAGAGTTGTTGTGGCTGCTGGATTTTATTCTAACCAGATCAGAACACACATTATTAGACAGCTGATCATGTGACCTCCTGGGTTGATTGGAACGAAGACCAGCAGGCTCTTTATGGATCTGATGTGACACCATTGATCTAAGTGGTACATGAAGATTTGCTGATTGGGCAGTTGCTTCGCGTCTCCCAGTGTCACTCTTTGTGATATGTAACCATACCTCCAGCTTAAGTACGTCATGCTGCAGTTTCCTCTGGAACTCCAGGAAGCTGCTGATGGTAAGTTTGCCCTTCAGATCAGCCCCGAAGAAGTAGGTGGTAAGAGCTGAGCTGCAGCCTGTTGTTCTCAGTGTGTTTCCTGTGGTGGAGCGATCCCTGTGTCTCATGCCCATGCTGGTCTGAGAACGGATTATGCTTTGCACCTAATACACACATCCAGAAAAGATCAAGCTTTGTTTTTAGAGCAAATCGCTGAAAATGCCCATTTCTAATGTGAAGATCATTTAAAAAGAAGGCGACAATAACGACCTGCTGCTGTCGAAAAAATTATTTAAACAAACATTGAATTCTACAGTCTAACAAAAATAACTAAATCATTGCAAACTTATGAAAGTGCGCAGTTTGGGATGCACCTCGAGTTAATTACAGGTCTCGTCAGTCAGTCAGAAATCATCAGTAATAGTAACAGGAAATTAAATACATTTGGGTGTTTTGATATGCAAAAATAAATGTAAAAAAGACGCAAGAAACGAGTGTGAATACTGGGTTATAGTAAGTGTATGATATTTTATGACATTTAACAAATAGATGCCACACACATGTACTGATTGAAACAAGTCTCCATCGGCTCTCCACTGACCAGATGCTATTGAATAGTGGACAATCCACAGCACTGCAATGACGCTAATGTCAATAGACAGGTTAGCATCTGTCATGTCTTGTTTCCTCTCGCCTCTGTGTCAGTTCCAGTTGAGAGTACGGCTGGTGTCCTGTTTGACTGTGGTATCTCACCATGCCCCATGTGGGGTTTTTTTTGGTTTCTGTACAATTATTTCTGTCGGCAGCTCTCAACTCAACTATCAAGCTGCTTTCGAGCTGTTTCCCCCGTGATGACTTAAGTGCCAGATGGCAATGTTACTTCACCTCTGCTCTTACAATCCGTGATCTCCGTGCACGCTAATAGAATGTAAGCCTCACTATTTCTCTTGTGGATGCCCAGCTATTACCCCTGCTATGACCTGCAAACTGAAGAGTGTCTGGTTCCACTGCTTGTGCTGTGGCGTTGAATAGAGAAAGCTCCCTTCACCAAGTTTAACCTGTCTCTGACTGTCCATTGTGCTCTCTCCATATTGGCTTGTTTTGTATGTAAGACAAGTTTATTTGTATAGCACCTTTGATACACAGTGGTAAATTTAAAAGCAATGAAACAATTAAAATCCTTTTACATTACAGAGATCTAGAACCTTAGAAAAGATTGTTTCAAATATAGTTACAGTTTTTAAAAGGTTAAAAAACAAAATACCTTCAAAGTAAGATAAGCTTTTCCCTTTTTCTTTTTCTTTTCCCTGAACCCATTTGCACCCAGTGAGCTACTTGTACCTACTTTACTGCTGTAGTCTTCCAGCCTGGACCAAAACATACTGTGTTCTGTGTAGAAGCCATTATTCCCTGTCTGATCAGCCAGCAGCGCCCTAATTGCGGCAACAATAAAGAATCCCTTTAGTCCAGGCTTCCTGTGTGTAAACTCGGTTGGCCCAGAGCAGAGCTGAGATCTCAACTTTACAACGACACCAACTGTGCAACCCACGAGTAGCACATTTTATCACGACCAAATAATTTCAAAACAGACAGCATGACAAATGTATTATGATGCATCAGATTAACGGTTTCTTTAATTGTATTGATGTGATAGAAAGTCTTTTCTTTGTCTTTAAACAAAGAAAAACAGTTATACAGACAATGATGTTTGAGTTCACTGCTCTGAATAACAGTATAATTAAGGAGTCGTACTTCCACCTGAGACATCTACCAGCTCTAACACACTGTATCTGTGCTCTGGTGGCACAGCTGTTGAAAATGCTAGCACATCATTGATGAGTGTCTCTGAGCAGTGATCACAAGGGAAGTCCGATCAGACACATGTCAGGGATGTGTGTGTGTGTGTGTGTGTGTGTGTGTGTGTGTGTGTGTGTGTGTGTGTATAGAGGCTGTGCAAGAGACTGAAGATTAATCACGATGGGGTAGAGGGGTGATCGGTCACCTAAGTATAAGTGATGAGGTGAATCATGAGCAGGATTGCACAAAGATACATCATAATCAATGCTCATTAGGTCTGTAATACTTTGACTGAAGAACAGGACAGCATTCGATGCTTCTTTAGTGATAAAACGGCTACAGTGCTTCTACTGGATGCAGTAATACATACTTGCTCCCACTGCTCTCATGCGCAGAATGTTTTAAAACATTACAAAATGTCAGAAAACATAACATAGTTAATATACAGTTTAAATTTGATAATAACATCATTATATTAAAATGTCGTGGTATAGCACCTTGCCATCAAACCACTAAAGACCGTGGAGTTATCAGTCAAGCATATGGGACGCAAAAAATGGGCGTGGCCAGTGGGTGAATTGCGGACAAAGAAAGCCAGACAAAACCTTGTCTGAATAACAAAAAGAATAATAATATAACTAACAGATAAAATATATAGGTTACTCTAGACCCAAAAGTAATTGCATCTAGCAATCACTATAATAGTGTGTGGTGTGTGTGTGTGTGTGTGTGTGTGTGTGTGTGTGTGTGTGTGTGTGTGTGTGTGTGCTACACACCTGCTCAAACTCCTCCAGGTCCACCTCACCATCTCCATTTAAGTCAAACATCTTGAAGGCAATTTCAAAGTTTCTTTGTGGAGCTAAAATGGAGAAAATGGAAATGATATTTATTACTTACTAATTGTTTATATGACACTAATCCCCGGTGCAAAGAAGGTTGTCATGGGTAAATCTTGGCAGATACATTTAAAGAGTACTTTTACTTAAAGTATTAAGCTTTTAATCTTCAGAATTGCTGCAGTGTGACTGACTCGAACCACAAGCTACTCTAATACTAACACTTCCACGAGTGAATGATCTATGAGGTGCTTTACGTGTAATAAATGATAGCATGAATTGAAAAGCATCACAAAATAGATTTTGTACAATAACTTGCTTACATTTTAGCAATGCAAGAAATGTAGAGTGATGCTAACCGTACACATGTGCCGTGAGCGATAATGAATTGAATCGTGTTAGAACTGAGCTCATTACTCCTGAATTAGAATAACATTCGTTTAGCTGCCGCTGAGTACAGAACCCAACCCACCGATCCTCACAATGACTAAGCGCACTCTCTGGAATCCTCCTGTGGTCCTGTTGGTCACATGTTTATTGGTCGATTGGCATATATAGGTTACAGTCTTGGCCTAAAGATGTTATTAGACTTTCTGACATAATATTTGATGGTGTTTAAATAATTGGCTTTTATTTAATCATATTATTTTAAATTTAAACAGCTTACTTTTATATTAATTGTGTTGCTTAGATCTAGTTATGTTGCATGACATGTTATCATTAATTTGATATTTTCTTTTTTCGTTTCTGTTTTCTGATATTTTCACATTTATTAAACGCAAAAAAGCATAAACATAAAGGAAGTGGTACGTTTCCGGCAACAGCTTATTTGCATAAGTTACGTAATTCAAAACAAAGCATTCAGAAAAAAGTAAATCTGGAGAGAATAAAACTAGGAATATCTCCTCATGTTAGAATAATTCTGTGCAAATACCTTCATGACCATGTTTTGTGGAGCCCATAGACCTGTTCTAACTTGTTTTCTTTTTTAAGGTATAAAATGTCCCCTTCTACTCTGACCGTTACCTGTAAGATCTTCACCCTAGATGTGATGCTCCTACACGACTCCTTTCCCTTGAGCTTTAGTGTTTTTAACAGGAATCCGCTTAGGGAAGGCAGGTAGAGAAAAACAACTCACTTGAGAGGACGGTCGTGAGGAATATGTAATCAGAGAAGGAGATGAGGCCACACTCTCCGAGCGTGTAGAAGATGCTGTCCTCGTCTGCAAACTTTTCTCGCTCTTGAGAGATCTTCTGTCAATCCCCAAAGAGAGAGAGAGGGGGGGGGGGGGAGAGTGAGCGCAATCATTACCTATACTGTTATCAATAAAGGTATGTAACACTTCTGAAGTCACTGCAGAGCAAGAGCTCTACAAGCACCAGAACGAAACGTACAAAGACACGTACTAGCATGCTACTAAATACAACAGGCATGCATGTCACCATACTCATTCAGGCAGATACGGCAGAGGAAAGAGGAGACATGAAGAGAACATATTAATATCACATGATAGTAAAAAAAACACATGTATCAGTGTGGAAATATGAGCATGTAAGCAATACAGTAAGACACAACTGTACGTCATACACAACTGTGATTACACTGAAAAGTACAAGTTTAACACAGTGATTCACTTTCCCCAAGTGAAAAAAAACACACAAACTGTACTGTTTCTGTAACACACACAGACACACACGCAGCATGCCAGTGTTCAGTCTGTACAAACTGTTACCTCCGTCTGTTGAGGTCCCATTAGAGTATAAAGGAAGAAAAGAGAAAGGGTTAAAACATTCCTACAATTACAAACGTTATGAGTGATCACTACAAAGTAAATTGTGCCTGTCTAATTATTTACAGAAAATAATTACAATAACATATAATTTGCCACACAATCAATACTGTTCAATATGGCTGATCAGCTCATCTGAGAACATTTCATTCTATTTTAAAAAAATTGGTTTACTTATATGTATGTATGTATGTATGTATGTATGTATGTATGTATCTGTCTGTCTGTCTGTATGTATGTATGTATGTATGTATGTATCTGTCTATCTGTCTGTCTGTCTGTCTGTTTGTATGCATGCATCTATCTATCTGTATGTATGTATGTATGTATGTATGTGTCTGTCTGTCTGTCTGTCTGTCTGTCTGTCTGTCTGTCTGTCTGTCTGTCTGTCTGTCTGTCTGTCTGTATGTCTGTATGTCTGTCTGTCTGTCTGTCTGTCTGTCTGTCTGTCTGTATGTCTGTCTGTCTGTCTGTGTTTGTCTCACTTATTTTTAAAACATGTATATTTACAGTGTGATATATAAATATTATTTTTATTTATTATTAACTAGTTATTTTCACCGTAATAAAGTATTTGATGTTTGTTACTCAATCAACTAATCAACCAACTAATCAATCAACCCACTAATCAATCAACTAAAGCAACCAAATCAACAAATAAATCAACTAATCAATCTAGTTAACTAGTTAAGCAACTAACTAATCAATCAATCAACCAACAACCAATAAATCAATTATCCAACAAATCAATCAATGGATCACCGAGTTGATAGTGTAGATGAGCATTTCTAATGTGATTGTTGAGAACAGCGCCCCCTGTTTGTTTCCCCTTACTGGACAGATCATGGGCTCAGGAATTTCCCAGAATGCCTTGAGTGAGATCGAAGCTCGACACAAAGACATCGTGAGACTGGAGAGCAGCATCAAGGAGCTTCACGACATGTTTGTGGACATCGCCATGCTGGTGGAGAACCAGGTACACAATCATGATGCAGAAACACGGTGGAGAACATGCTCAATAACCACACTCTCACAACACCTCTCCTAACACTCTTCTAATGTTACTACAACGTCAGTAGAACCTTCCATAAACGTTTCCTGTGTCTGTTAACAGTGTAACACAGTTATTCTGAGAGGTTTAGTTCAGGGAAACGTTATGTGAACGTTCTTAAAACTGCCCAGAATAACGTTGATGTAACGTTTCAGCAGAGCATTTATACAACCAATATTCTGCTGGAGTGTGTGTGTGTGTGTGTGTGTGTGTGTGTGTGTGTGTGTGTGTGTGTGTGTGTGTGTGTGTCTGAATGTGTGTGTGTGTGAATGTGTGTGTTTGTCTGAATGTGTGAGATTTATGAGTTTGTTTGGTCTGTTTCGCTGAGGACCTAAAATTATATTATCTGTTATAGTAGAATGGCTGCTACAAAATACTTGCAGCTGCAGATGACCAGGTCTTTACTTAAGAGACACACCACACACTGGCCGAACACACATTCGAATACTATCACTAGAAAGATGCTTTACAACATGCAGTTACTTATAACATACATATTTGGAATGTTCACAATACTGCAATACCCACAGTACTCACCAGCCTCAAAGATCAATGAGTCCTGAGAGTTCCTTGACTATTTAAGCCCTACTTATCTATCTCAGGGCCTGATTCTTTAGGGAAAAGGCAGGAAACTCCCTGGACAAACTGGCAGCCCAGAACTCATGTGCAGATAAAGTTTATCTATCTTTTAAACAACGACGAGGACAACAGGAGAATCAGTTCCAGGCTTATCTACTGATGCTAAAGCACTACCCACAATGCCACTGTATTTTCTTGGTAAAAAGTCTAGAGAAAATAAATGCATTATTTGGATCATTATTTGTATCAGAAAAAAATTCTACGCATTTCTATTTTCCATGCAGCCCATTGTTCTCGTATGGGTAATGCAAGCATGAGTTATCCATTCCACAAGGTCACCTATATCATGACGTATATTGTCTATTCCATCTTTCACAGTATTAATACTTTTTTGACGCAGGAACATCAATGTTAAAACATTAAATCATGTGAAGAGTAGTGAGTCAACCATCACAGAACTAAATTCACTCTTGTGATCATGAAACCATTTAAAAGATTGTGAGTTCACTCTTAAAAGAGTGAACATGGGTCTCCATTTTATCTTCCAGCTCTTTGATGTTGCAGTTCTATACCGCCATATAAGGGGTCCATCATTATAAGACCCATAAATGTTTGGGGGCAGCTCAGCCACCAAACATAACACCAAGAGACTGTAGTACATCATTTGGACTGTAGAGATGATGAATAAGGTAATGGTATTTACATTGCTGGAACTACAAATCTCCAAAACCAGGAAGCAAGCAGAATAAATCATCATTGAAGTGTCTCACACTGGCCATCATCTGTTTCAGTGCCTTTCAGATTTAGACACAAAAATCACCCAGGCTATAGAAAAGATTTCCGCACAAAATTAACAGCTTTTCCCCAGTTTTGGTTAACAGGACATTTGTGCATCTTTAAATAACTTGTTAAGTTTTTACATTTATATAAGTAACACTAAACATTGCAACTTTGCAATGTTTATTGCACATGTGAATGTTTGCTTGAATGAATGTGTGTGAGTGTATTAGTGAATGTGCATAACAATTGTCAGTATTTTATTTGCACATCGAGCCTCACTATAACCAAAGGTAAATTCCTTGTATATAATTGGCCTAAATATTCTGATTCTGATTCAATCAGTCAAGAATTGATATGTGGCTTTCCTTTTGTGTAGTGGTGTGTAAGGTTGCATTTCTTGGACCATAACATGAAACTGCTTTTCAAAATTCAATCAGCCAGAATATGTTGTATTCGCATTATGTATCATGAACCTTAAGATGATGAGCCTTATTAGAATTTTTGCAAGGCTATGGAAAATAGTACCAGTTTCCTGTGAGAAATTAGCGAACCCCTGATTTCGCCAAATTCTAACCAAACTGGAATGCCTCAAAGATTTTCAATCTTTACACTATTATTAAACAAAGATAATATGTGATATCTTCAAAAGATTTGACCTTACTTGGCATTGTATTAGGCACGTGTTCTGGTATGGAAGTGACAAAGGCAGCGGTAAATTAGACTTGCTTGAAGGCGAGTCACTCCCATAGCATTCCATATTCTGTTTGGTCTCACTTCTGTTAAACATGCATGGATTCATAGTAAATCTGAGCTGGTGCTTTACAGAACAGTGGTGGTGGAACATAGGCATGTTCATGTGCAGAGATGAACATAGATCCATGTCCATAGTTTATGATTTGATCCCATTCCTACATTTAATCCTCTAATTTATTCTTCAGATTTATCATGCATCTGTTTATCCTGCCTGTGTGTACTTTGCCTCTGTCTTTCTCTCTTTTTCTGGTTTGGTTCTTGGCCAGTTTTCTTTCTATGCTAATCTTCTCATGTTTCCTTTTCCATGATTTGTAATCTTTACCCTTTGTTTTTTCCTGATGTTTCATCATGTTTCTCAGGGTTCTGTGCAACTTTCTTCACTCCAATTCAAACAACGACAAAAACATTTATTGAAGAAAGCTTGTGAGTTGGTATAAAGCATTTCACTGTCGGTTGTACTGTGTATAGCTCTGTATGTGACGAATAAACTTTGATTTGATTTGATTTGATTTTGATTTGATTTGTGTGATACATAGGTAATGGGAATGTAATAACTGTGGAAGAGCCATCAAATGTATATTATGATATTTCCTCTAATTCTGTTCCATTACTGAGTTGTATTGTAATTGTTTTTTTATGCTTTACATATTTTATGTGAAACATGCTACGTATTTGGCCTTTAAACAAGTTCATGTCAAATTTGCTCAAATTGCTTCCATCTAGTGGTTATTGTTTGTATTACAAGTCTGGTTTAATGCATTTCCTTGTTGCCAGGAGGCTGAGCCACCTAGAGATGGATAGATGGATGGATAGATGGATGGATTGGGTGGCTGACAGACAGACAGACAGACAGATAGACAGATAGATAGAGACAGACAGACAGACAGACAGACAGACAGACAGACAGACAGACAGACAGACAGACAGACAGACAGACAGACAGA
>JAOTRQ010074757.1:0-12052 GCA_028565875.1 Hoplisoma paleatum
GGGATATGCGAAGAGAAACATTTCATTGTACTGAACATCTGTATATGTGTAATGACAAATAAAATTGAATTTGATTTGAATTTTATGTCATTTTTTTTACTTAAAAAAAATTATTACACAAATAAATGAATAATAAAGTATTATACTAAAATAAAATATTAGGGGATCATGATCCACCGGTTTGGAGACTCTGTATTGCAGTATTGTTATCAGGGCCGCCACTAGACCTTTACTTGCCCCAACCAGATAGCATCTGGGTGTCCCGCACCCAACGGGAAACGAAGAATAATTCCGTATTATTATCAGCACCAAACATCGCCCTCTTAGATCTGTGTTTAGTAGGGAAAACACCAGCTCCTGAGAGAGAGTCACTGTGTCTCGACCGGGGTTGGAACCTCGCTCTTCCTTATTTTCTACTGGAACCTACAGCGGAGCAATCTAGGTTCTCCCAATCATTTTTGTTCTCGTTATTCTTTCCGTCTTTATTATAAAAATTAAAATTGAAATTTCTTTTTAATGATTACTAATGTTCAGATGTTTTTTGGCCCCCAGGCGTCTTACGCCTTGCACACATTGTGTACTGTGCATAGAAGCAGTGCCAGCACTAGCTAATATAGAAGCTAATATCGATTGTCATGTATAGTTTGTTAAAAAAGTAAAACTTAAGTAGATTTTTAAATATTTACTCTGTTTAAGATCGTCAGTATACAATAAGGATGTAATGATACATGATATATGATTCACAGTATTAAACTTAAGACAACCTTTTCTTCGATTCTTTCTCATTAGAAAACAAATAAAATAAAAACACTTTTGTATTTGTGATAATATTTTATTCATCTAAGCAATAAATGTCGTTTATTTCTGAAGTAGGTAAAAACTTTGCCAGCGCCCTCTGCTGTTTAAATGGAATATCAATTCATCCTAATTGATTCACCGATTCCAATCAAACCCCAAATTAATTGATTCTATGTGAATCGTTTCATCCCTAGTATAAGGTAGCATCACACTGACCTCTATTCCTTTCAGTCCAATACATGTGTGTGTGTGTGTGTGTGTGTGTGTGTGTGTGTGGGAGGGGCATGTGTGTGTGTAAGATAAAATATTTCATAATCATTAATCACTAGCTAAGAACCTGTAAGAGATGCAAATTTTCCCACACAGATATGAATGCGTGGGGTTGGGAAAAAGGGTAAATGAAGGGCAGAAAATGTGCATTATCTATATTACCACGTAAGCAAAATTATGTGGACACCAGTTTTAACTATTAGGGTTCATCAAAAATTGCCCACATGACATACATCCTCTTTTTGGTGCTGTTGGGCCCATTAAAATGCTCAAACCCGTTTACTACCATAGTAAGTTACATCAAACAAAGGCATTTAGCCATCTACACCTTCTCTGTTGTGATGGCGAGTGTCTAGAGAGCACACTACCATAGATTTCCAAACAGACCCATATTTTCAGCTTTATTTCAAACTACAATTTTATCATTTCGTCCACTATATTTATACTAAAGTGACCTTTGCTGATGTGTCTGTTAGAGACAGCTGGCCATTTCAATTTAACTAAGCCATCATGCATGTGGCATTAAATGATTTTTATATAATACCATGCTCTTTTCTGCCAAAGAAACAAGCAATCCGGTTATATAACAACTACAAAGTACAGTTCTCGACCCCGAAAGAAACGTCTATGGTTAAAAATCTGACGCAACCCTGATGCGTCTCATAATTTGCATAATCTACAAACGTTTATAAATACCTATCTAGAAAAACATTTGACTTTATAGCCAGAAATGTAACATCCAGCAAGGCAATGGTCAGTCAACCACACAATCAAATCAAATTCAAATTCAAATGTATTTGTCATTACACATATACAGATGTACAGTACAATGAAATGTTTCACTTCGCATATCCCAACTTGTCTGGAAGTTGGGGTCAGAGCGCAGGGTCAGCCGCAGTATGGCGCCCCTGGAGCAGACCTCCAGTGTAGTGGAGTGTAGCAGAGCCTGGATTTGAACCCCCAACCTTTGGGTACCTAGCCCAACGCTCTACCCACTAGGCTACACTGTCCCTATTGTTTGTCAGTCGAGCAACTGAGAGGCATGTGTTAAAAATCAGACACTAGTTTTCATATTTGAGGTTGAACCTCGATGTTAGATTAACATTCGGCAATAAACATAGACTGTGTGTATTGTACCATGCCATGTGAAATCTGTAATTTCTTGTTTCAATAACGAGGTCTGAAAAAAATTGATTGGCAGACAGACTACTTTATTGATCTCTTAAGGAGGTTTCGTCTGGAAATTAAGGGTAGGGCTTTAAGTAAAGGACATATTTCTGAGACTTAAAGAAAGCACTTGTCTTGAGTTTGTTTGCCAAAGGAAGCTCCATCACGTTCTGAGGCTGAGGCTAAATAACAGAGCACACAAACACTTATGAAGCAACTAGATGTTCTCATTTCAACTTTAAATGATGTAGCTTGTGAGCTCAAATTTGCTTGGAAGCATCAACAAATATTTTCTTTATAAATCCAGATGACAGTGTGAACCTTCCTTTCATGGTGGATTAGAAACCTTACAAAACACATGTTTAGATGATCTTAAAAGGAGTCAAACTATTTTGAAGCTGGTCTTTCTCTCTCTCTCTCTCTCTTTCTCACACACATACACACACACACACTGCTTGATGTCTTCCATGTGCTAATTCCCATTCATTCTACCAAATCTTTCGAATCATCGTGACCTGGATAAAAACAATCAATCTTTTGTGTAATAGCGAAAATGATTGCAGTGAACCTTTACACCACATGCTTCCCAAATGGTGGGAAGCAATGCACAATTATTCATAGTCGATAATATCTCAGCTCTCTAAATAACTTCATACATAACTACTTTTCAAGAGCTGCATAGAAAGGTCAGGTCTCAACATTTCTAGTCCTTTCTGTTAAATGTCTCTATGGAAGTGTGGGCCAAAAGGAGTAAACTTGGGGAGAAAACAAGCCATTACAGTGAATCGAGACATGGGGTTTCTCCTTTTACTGGAAGTACTGATAGACTTACATTAGAGTGCAGAAATCTTAGGAAATATTATTTTAAGTTATTTATTAAGTTAAGGCTACTATATAGTTACTCCTGGTTGGGACATTTTATAGTTTGTCGAGTGAGCCAGGTTGTGAATACCTGATGTGCCCAGTGACAAGCATTTACAGCACTATATTGGATATGATAAAAAAGATTTAAATGCCAAGTAAATTAACTGAATGTTGATTTATCATTAACCTCTATTTTATTTGTTGTCTATTAGTATAACAAATATGCATTTCATTCAGATGAGGCTTTCTCTTTATGTAGTAAGTTAACACAGTGGCAATGTTTTTTTATGTAGTTCCAGACCTGGGTGGGTATATTTATCACTGATGGATGAGTAGATGGAGGGCTGGATTGAGTAATTGAACAGTAGATGATAAACTAGGTGGCTGGATGGATTAGCAAGATATAGTTGGATAGATGGATAAATGATGAGATGGAAAGTTGCAAAGATGAAGGGATGGATTTATTGATTGGATTGATAGATGATAATATAGATGGATGGGTGTAAAGTTGGATAGATGAGATTGATTAGATGGATGGATGTTAAGATGGATGGATGGATAAAAAGTTAGAGAGATAGATAAGATAGGTAGATGGATGGATTATAAGATGAATGCATGGGTGGTTTGATGGGTAAGTTGTATCGATAGGATGGATCTTAGTGTTGAATGTTTCAACACTATCTTAGGAATATTAATTTATTTTATGTTTTTGTAAACCCCAGTAAAAAAAAACAAAACAAACGATTTGTTTCTGGTTGTGAGCACCCAATGTTGTTTTTATTGTTTTAATGTTTCAGTTTTTTATAGCAATGATGGTTGAGTCTGAAGCTTTGACAATTCATGACCTCCAATGTTATGGAATCACTGAAGCTTCATACTAAGTTTATATATTTTGCACAGCCATAGACATTTTTGTATCTCCAATCCACTTCACTTGCATGTTCTTTAGATTAAGGAAACCGGCACACCCACTCTAGACACAGGGAGAACATGTAAACGCCATACAGAGTGAAGTGTAACCACTTGTGCCACCACTTAGACTTGATATTCCAATAAGAGGTTCAAAGCTGCTGCTGCTTATGAGCCGTGACATATTTATGACGTGACTCTGCTATTGTCAGACTAGTTCTTGCCTTCATAACATTGCAGCTCAAATTTATGACCATTTAATTGCACATTTTAAAGTCACGCACTATTATATTTCAGCCACTAAGTATACCGAAATGCAGTACGACACCTGAGCTGAATTGTTATACCAGTTTGTGCTTGAACATATTTTCATAGTGACAGACTAAGAGGTTGGGCTTGGCAATGATTGATATTTTCTGCCCTTTATTCCTCTAATGGGTTGGTCTTTTTGCTTCATTCACTTCAGTGCCAACTCCAACAATCTGGCTTTTCCCACTCCTCGTCAACCTTTGCCTTACCCCAGCATATTGTGCACAACAACAGCTAATGAACCATCCACGCCGTCATTTGGGACAAAAGTTAATACTTGAAAAACTTGAGTGCCGTCCATGACCACGATGAGCAGGTCAGTGTGTGTACTAGATACAGAGAGTTTAGTGTCGCTGTGTTAGCCTAATTAGCTGTTTAAAAAGAGTTATTCTGTTTTGCATTCAGGATGAGGCTTTTACTGAAATACTACAGGCACATGCAGTTTATTCACTGGTCATTTTTCTACCCAGTGGGTTCAGACTAGTGCTTCAGACTCGGGTGTCAAATCAAGTCGAGTTCAATTTTGTTTCTATAGCTCTTTTCACAACATTGTCACAAATCAGCTTTACATAGAAATACATAGAAAAGAAACATGAAATTGTTATATATGCAAATGCGTAATAGAGTCCGATAAGATCTAAATCATATACAGATAAACCTCACATTACGCTGTTAATTCGTTCCAGAAGACACGACACGTTGACTTTGCTTGTTTACAGGCTAGCCTACGCTGTTTTCAATGCTATATGATTAATACGATGGTAATAATAATTATGGTTAATAATGATAATATATGGCCATGGTAGAATTGGAGGTATGGAGGAAGGTCCAGCATCTCCCAAGATTCACCTTTGTCACTGACTGCATACCACTTCCACCAAAGATCTCTTGGTAGTTAACTGGTAAAATCATGGTACCTTGCACACAGTGGAAATTCCCTGTACCTGAAGCAGCCGAACATTCCCAGAACATGACTGACCCACCACCATGCTTCCCAGTAGATAAGGTATTCTTTTCTGTATAGGCCTCCAGACATATTGATGAGTCCCAGGCTTAAAGATTTCTAGTTTTGTCTCGTCGCTCTAAAGAACGGTATCTAAAAACCATTGTCCACATGGTTTTTGGCACACTGCAGTCGACTATTGTTGTGCTTTGGAGTCAGCAGGTGGGTGTACCTGGGATTTCTGGCATGAAGGAATTCATCTCACAGTGTGTCTTATTGTCTGAGCTGAAACTTGAGTACCTCCCTCTGACAAGTTTTTGTCAATGAGGAAATCACAAAAAAGGACATTTGTTGTTGTGTTTGGAAAAAAAATCGATTGTCGTCATATGAGTTGTTTTTGTCTATTATACAAGTCCTTATTTGATCTGATTGTGGACAATATTAAAAATAAATGTCATGATATATTATGTAACAATCGACTAACTGGCGTTTATATTAAAGACAATACAATAACTGTAAAATGTAGAAACAGTAATAAACAGTAATTAACTAGATTATCTACTCATTAATAATATTACGAATTAATAATATTTTAAAAAGTAGCTCACAAGTGTAAGTTTATATGTAAAATACCTCTTTACACCTCCAGCCTTATGCCAAAAAATAATAGTAATTCTCTCAATACATTCTTGTGATGAGTCTTTCCCGAGAGTGGAGGTTGTTTTCACTGAATAGAGGGCTCCGTTTTATTTTTTATACTTTTAAATAGCTAAAGAAATTTGTAATTATTTGTTTGAGGTCAATCAAGTAATGAATCATTTTATCATAAGAAAGGTTTGCAGCAGTGGTCCTTGTAATACCTTTCCTAAAACCTTGAGCATTATTTACAGTGCTGCACTCTGAATGAAGTCATTCAGGAATAAATAAATATGTTTGTGTAATATATGTATTTATTTATGAATGTATATTTGTTCACAATGACATACAAGTAACATCAAGTGAAATATCAGCTTTTAGAAATATCAGTATTAAGCTTGCTAGACTATTAGTGCACTGCTATCTCATGGGTTTGATTCCTAGGTCAGGTGTTCTGGGTCTTTACTGTGTGCGGTTTGCATGTTCTCTCCGTGTCCATGTGGGTTTTACTATGTATGTTCTGGTGTCCTCTCACGATCCAAAGACTTGCTAGTGTGGGAGATGATTGTGTTTTTTTTTGTACTTTTAGACTGATTATTGTCAACGTTGTTCCTTTTGGCATGAATAGATTATAGAAATAATTTAATCTAATGATTGACTTAAATGTTTGACTTATTTTTTAATCTTATTGTATGAAAGTGAGATACCCAGTTTTTTTTATTCCTGTCTGATCGTTCCAAAGGCCACTGTTACTCTTTCCAAGATGATGCACAAATCAAACCCTTCTCAGCACCAAGCATCCTTAGGGTTCCCCCTGTGGTGCAAATTACCTCTCACACCATTTACAGTATTTCACATGCTGGGGACATTCAACTTCAATCTTTTTTTATTCTTCTCAGTTGTCCCCCTTTCCCCTTCTTCATTGTCTTTTTGTCTACAGATGTGCAGATGTACAGATGTATGTCATCAACAAAGGTTATTATAGATTGAGTTTGGAATCCTTCACTGCAGAAGCTTATGATAGTGCAGGCACACGAGCTGTGTGCTTCCTGTAATTAAACCCACTGTTGTTTAGTGCGCCGGACGTCAGTCCTGGGTTGTTGACAAGCCACCTGTTTTTGTTTAGTGCCTTCTATCAGCAGATGTGGCAGCAATCCACTTTTTTGTAAAGATTTGCATGGCCTTTTGTAGTAAAACGTGGCTCTGGCTTACATACCAGACTTAAATACTGGATGCTAATTAGAAGAGTTTTGGTGCTGCTTAAACCTGTTTACTAGAATATGAATTAAAAATGAATATATAAATAAAAGGGAATGTAAGATCATGTGTTATTTTGTGCTAAACACATTGTGTGTGAGTTATTTGCTCAGATTAAAAAGACATGTTTAGCCACCATGTAATTTCAGTTCAAGGAAACGCTACGTTATATGGTAATAATAATAATACATTTTATCTATTATCGCCCTTCATGACCACTCAAGGAAACTTTACAAAATACAACATAAACAAGGCAAAACTGCACAAGTGTTAAGTGGTGTACATTTTACATTGAAATGCTTCACTTAATGCCACTTCAGTTGTGGCATGTCGGCTCTCTGAATCAAACCGACATCCTTCCGATCACAAGCCCAGTTCTATAACAACCAGGACATGTATGCTCCCAATTCAAGCAGCAAAAAGGCTTAAACCAGCAACCTTCTGATCACTAGTCTAGTATAATAACCCCCATACAGCCTCTAATTTCGTACGGTAGGGAGATGCTCATGCTCTCGTGCATTAAATACTTTTGGTAGAGAAGTTTTCTTTAATCTCTAAAAGACATGCTTAAGATTATTTGGACATGTAACTGCACCGATGAGTGAGGATCTGAGTTTTAGTTTATCTTTTTGAATCGTCTGCTCTCTGTCTAGGATTTGATTCTGCCCGGCAACAAATATTTCTAGTTGTCATCAAACCCACTGCAGTTCTAACTGGCCTGGGAATAATTGAGAATCTAAAGATCCTGTTAGGATTTTCAATTGTTAAAATGCTGTGCTAAAAATAGATCTATGTAAATGAGTAAAAACACTGACCTTGTTTTTCTCGTCAAAATCATTTAAACATGACTTCAGTTGTAAGAACATCTCTAATTAGTGAGTGTTGCCAGATTTTTGACCTTTAAATTTTCCTTTTTTTTCCTTTCATTGCTCTCTTCTGCCTAATTGCAGTTGTAAGCTTTAAATCTACGTCAGTCCTAGATATTTTCTGTGCACTTTTCATCACCGCTTGATAAAGGAAAGAAACAGGGCAGTATAATTCATGTTAAATGACTTATCATGCACAAAGCTCATTTTGCAATTATATCCCTGACTGAGTTTCTTTATGCACTTAAATTCTTTTCTAATGACCTTTATGTCTTTACCCTCGCTCGGGCAAGAGAGCAGAAGAAAAAGTCGAACGCTGCTAATTGGTTAAGATGTGGATGTGCTGGAAAATCCTTAAAGGTTGTGTGAAACAAAAACAATGTGTTTTGTAATCCTCAACTTTTCCTTTCTCCTCTCTGTCTTTCAGTTCTTTATATTCAGTGTGGGTTTCAGCGACATGTTATCTCTCCTGGGTTCCCTAGTGATATTCTTTATTGTTTCGGCACGCGCAGCCAAATCCACGTTCGTTCGTGAAACAAAGACCTGCTATAATGAATGCACCTGATCCTGTCTGATTATAAATGAATTCATTACGCCGCGACACAATAGCGTGTGACAGGTGGATTCCATTTTCTGTGCTCCGACTCTGCATGTGTGCAGAATGGAGAGATCGCCTGTGAAAGCGAGCCTCCTTTAATATATAAAAGTTGATTGGATGCTCTTTCAGTTTATGATAAAAAGCTCCAGTGCAAGACTTAATAAAGACCTATATGACAAATTTAGATTGGACGCGGGGGTTTGTGATTCTGTGATATTGAAATATCTCGGAGTGCTTTTAAAGGGAACATATGCGAAAAGATGTTTGTTTTTGTATTTCCGTGCGAGTCTCTACTGTTAACATACACAAATCTGAATATTAATCCTTCTGTACATTTTCTGGAAATTACTAAAAACTACTATTATGCATATCCCACTCTGACTGGGCATGTTTTTAGTCACCGTGGTGGAGCGTTACGTTCAATAGCATTATTGAAAGAACCATGGCATGTCGTAAAGTGAAAAGCAGTTTCTCCAAGAACATAGATACTTCGGATTCAGGATAAATAAATCGTTTTGATTTATGTGCTATTGTGATGTAATAACTACCATAGAACGTCCCCAGTACCACCCATCATTTCATTTTTAAAGGATTTAGAATTTTTAAGAATTTCCTTTACATTTCTCAAACTCAGAAGTTAGATCTTGTGCAGTGATCATTATTACACCTCACTGCTCCTGCACTTGTGACCTTTTTGCACAAAACATACATTATTCTTATCGTCTTTTGACAAAAACCACTTTGTCTGAGGTGCCATCCATGACCAGTGTGAAGTATTACACTATATTTGCTCACATCCTCACCTCAAGAGCACCACAAGTCTTTTATTTATTGTTAGCCGCAAGCATTTATAACACCCGACAGCTACATCGCTGTCATGTACTAAACCTATATTTCAATTCGTCCCTTAAAACTTGTGTCAGTATCAGTCCTGGAACTGTTTGTTACAGCTTTGGTTTTGAATCTACACACAATTTCTGTTAATGCGAGTTCACCGTCAAGGTTTCTGGTGGAAGATCATGTCAAAGTCTAAATACGTTTCTGTGTTAGCTCAGGAATAGTTAGACGTGGAGGGGATGGATGGCAAAGGAGGGGTGGATGACAGCCTTTCGTTCTCTACCTGTCTTCTACCTGAGTTTAGCTGTTTTTCTGAGACGAGCCACCGGGGTTGCCATGGTAACTGTGGTGGAACTCGATGGCATCGGAATGGGTTCGGGTGAACTGTGGATGAAAGAGAGATCGAATGAGGGGTGGATAGCATATTGTTGGGGGTTGGCTGGGTTGGGGCATCTGCTGCATGCTAATTAAGTGACTGCCTGGGTCAGACTCTTAATGTTTGAGTGTGTATGGCATTTTAAACATAATCCTTACAACATGAGTTACCTCATTAATTATTACTACCAAAGGTAAAAATAGCTACTAGATGTTTCTGTACAAAACAGAAGCCTAACTGAAGACGCAATAACATATATTTTTTATTTGTGTTGCATATTATCAGGCATGTCATGCAGTGGTGGTCTGGTTATTTTAAAGGTGACAAGTCAGTGTTTGCCTGGTCTCTGCTGAGTAACATTGTTTATCCATATTCAAGAACTAATTATAAGTGACCGACCTGAACATCTAGTGTCATAGATTTATCCTCAAGCAAATGGTCATATATAAAAAAAAAACTGTTAAGTGTGATGTAACATTTATCACACTGCCCCAGCACTCTCATTCTATTAGCTCCATTCCCTGTGGGACAGTGTAGGCTAGTGTGTAGAGCTTTGGGCTACGAACTCAAAGGTTGGGGGTTCGAATCCAGGCTCTGTTACACAGCCACTGCTGGGTCCTTGAGCAAGACCCTTAACCCTGTCTGCTCCAGGGGCGCCGTACGTGGGCTGACCCTGCACTCTGACCAGACTCCAACTTCCAGACAAGTTGGGATAAGAGAGTCATTTGTATATGTGTAATGACAAATATTTTTGTAATTTGTAATTCCCGAAATTGGTCGATCTGTCCATATTTTAAAGACAGCAAAGTTACATTCTTTTATTCTAATCAGCTTATTCATGTATGAATTGTGTTCATACACTTGGAGACATTCCCTAGATTTCCCATCCTAATAAACTGGAGACTAATTACTTCTTCTGCAGGCACTAGCCATCTATCCTTGCTGATCGTGAGCCGAAATTCAAACCAGGGTGCGCTAGGGTAGAGATTTACCACACTGCATGACCTGAGTAACATCTTTAACAATCTAGTTTACACTTTTATAGATATCTCTTGTAAGAGCGACAGCAGTGCTAATGAGATTTAATACATTTTCATTTTATAGTCACTATCTACAGTTGTTTACTTTTCACACACGCGCACACACACACACACGCACGCACGCACGCACACACACACACACACACACACACACACACACACACACACACAGAGAGATTTTAATGAGTCACTATGTAAAAGACTTCATTTCTTCATTTCATAAAAATCTACAGTACCGTCACTTACATCAATTTTCGTAAAAGTTATTAAGGGGAACCGGATGTGCGCTGTGATTCATTCATCATGAAATAAAAGTAGACTGAATGGATTGCGCTCCACAAGAAATACGGACCATTGTAATGTCGATTTTTTTTCCCGTTCTGGAGTGCCTAATGTGCGCACAGGATTTATAAAAGTCTACTTCTGTGTAATCTGGTTTTCAACCGGGTTATTAGGCTAAAAATTACTTTATTCTTTTTGCTTTATAGAAAGTGGAGGATGGGGACTTGGTGCTGACTCCCGATGGAACGAGGGAGTTCATGACTTTTGATATCCCTTTGAATGACTCCGGTTCGGCCGGTTTAGGAGTCAGTGTCAAGGGCAACCGTTCCAAAGAGAACCACGCGGACCTGGGCATCTTTGTTAAGTCTATTATCAATGGAGGAGCGGCCTGCAAGGTATCGAAGTATCAGCAAAACTGCTCTGTTTCATCAGCCTCTACTGATTATTTCTTTTCTTAGAAAGCCAGAGACAAATCTTTGTTTATTTAGCTGTACTGTAAAGATAGGCTTGTTAATATTTACCTATATTTTATACAAATATACTTGATGTAATTTAGGTACATTAATATTACGATTTTGTATGTTTTTGGGTCGATAGGGCCGTAGCATTATCAATCAAGCTTAGTCTGTTTGAATGTTCTGGTCTTAAAGGGCCAGAACGCTCACTCATTCTCACTCACTTATTCTCACTCACTCACTCACTCACTCACTCTTTCTCTCTCATGCTTTTAAACTGCTCATCCAATCAGGATTACGGGGATGCTTGAGCCTATCTCAGCTTTTAAATGGACACAAGACATACAATAATAATACCCTGAATGAGATTCTGCACACACACACACACACACACACACACACACACACACACACACACACACACACACACACACACACACACACA
>JAOTRQ010074767.1:0-12052 GCA_028565875.1 Hoplisoma paleatum
GACCAATGGAATTTGTCCGACTAGTAATTTTTTCGGTCGACCAACGAATAATCGATTAATTGCGGTCAGCCCTAGTACTAATCTCGAAAAATCTAGAGCAATGTGTCCCCAAATCGTGCCCTTATACACTTCGAGCAATGTTTTAGTGCGTCAGAGAAACAGCATAAATCTCAGTGCACTGAAAGTACCAGGATGTTGAACTAAAACCACCCCAAAAACACAGCGTGACTGCTTCATATAATGAAATGAATCCTTAGTCTTTAGTTCAAACGTTCATCAGTCGCTTCTCCATGAAAGCTTGAAGATGAAAATGTGGTTTTCCAACGGACCCGTAACATCAAACGAACTCTGATGTCATATTTATAAGAACCTGATGTTTGCACTTATAGAGCGGCCGGGGTCAACTGCCAGTCGTGCGACAAACACGGAGTGCTCCATCAATATGCCCACCAAGCCTCGTCACCACATTCCTGCGACACCAGTGGCTACTGGACTCCAGAAGAAGCTGCCGGTCAGTACCTAGTCCTAGTTCTCCTCCCGATGGCCGTCCCAGTCCTGTGTAGTGTCTAACAATTTCCGTGTCTAACAAATGTCATATTTTTACACTCGTGACAGGAAACACAATGTCCTTCATCACAAATCACATCAAACACAGTCAAGGATCATTTTGCATTGACCGATTTGCCTTACCTGCATGTCATTAGACTGTGGGAGGATTGCAAACTTTATCGAACCCGGGACTTCTTGCTGTGAGGCGACAGTTCTAACCACCGAGCCAGTTCCGTCCACTCCGTGACGTAATCGCGCCGCAAAACAGAACAACAACAGCAACAGATTTTTGATTAACGAGGATCCAAAGCTCGGGCCGTCCTCACTCACGAGGATCCTCGCGAGCAGGTGCGTGCAAGTCCTCAGCTCGGGAGTCTGGAAAAGCTTAGGCGATAAATCCTAAAATCATAATCGCCAGCACAAAGAAACTCTCCCTAATAAATTGGCCCGGGCTTCAAGTCTTTTTTTTTTCTTCAGGCAACATCAGGTCGTTTCCACACCTGGATCAGGCTGCGTATCATGTCTGAAGTCAAGCAGATGTTCCGGATTATTCTAATCAGGACTCGCTGGCTGTTATCTACCCACTCATTGCATTAGACGATTTATCTGGAACCTTCATTGGCCACATGCGCGCCTCGAAAAACTTCTAATCTTTGTTTTTGTTATTAATTTGACTTTTTTTTTGCGACGTCGTACTAGTAGTAGTGATTTTTGGATTGACTTTTTGTTTTTACAGTTTTTTCTCCGAATACTTTTATTTGTTGTTGGAATCAAAGCGCCGAACTTCTAAAAGAGTCGTAGTACTCTGTGTAATAATTTTTTTAATACAGCCTGGTGTTTATAGTGAATTTATTTTTCTCTAAAGGTCATTTTATTACCTAAGACGATCCCTAACACAACAAGTGTCTAAAGAACAAGGTACGGTAGAGTTGTGATGATATTTTTCACCCATGATTCCACACGGTTCACGATACGAGCAACACTACTCAACTTCTGTCTGTTTCACAATGGTTTAGACTGCGACATGGCTGAGGGCTCTTCGAGCGTGGGTTCGAGACCACTCGTGCTTTACGGCAAACATTACCGACACTACCTAGGGACACTCTTCCAGTTTTGATCGGGAGCGGCGTTTCCGCTTGGTGGCGAACACAACAAAGACTCAGAATGAACCGAACCGCTTCTCTTCACTGTTAGTTCAGGTCTGATTTATTGTGAGTAGATAAATAGTAAACAAAGAGAGGTTGCTATTGGAGTACAACGGGTGCTTTTCAACGTCGGATCGTAAACATCGAGGCATATACGCAAGTGAGCGTCTGCTTTAACTATAATCATGCACTCACATTCTTTGGATGGCTGTCGCGCTCCACCTTGTGATCTGTCTCGCTACTGCTAGAAAGGAAAATGTTCAGCATTTATTCCAGCAGATGCCTTTCATCCAAAGCTACTTGAGCAATTGAGGGTTAAGGGCCTCACTCAGGGGCCCAACAGTGGCAACGTGGTAGTACGTTTGAAAAGGGTTTGAACTGGCAACCTTAAGCCCTATAGGACAGTATCTTAATCTCAACATTTTTAAGGTGTATGTTGTTATGGGCTACGCCGAGACTAAGCGCAGAAGTATTACTCGAACCGTTAGTGTGTGTGTGTGTGTGTGTGTGTGTGTGTGTGTGTGTGTGTGTGACCACAGCTGCACATAACACAGAGATGTTAGGCCGCTAACAGAAGGAGGGATGATGTGTGGACAGATCTCATCGCTCGCTTTCGTCCCAGTGGGTTCATTCACACTCCATCTGATACAGCCATTAATTCCGACCTTGCTCCGTTTCTCTGACCAATTTGAGATTTTATGGTTTGCCGTGGCCTACTGAGCTTTAAGCAGCGTGCATCCACACACGCACACACACACACACACACATGCAAGGCCACGGCGGGTGCAAAGGAGCATGACTGGAAGCTTCTGTTTACCTCTCGGGCCGTCTGTTTTTAAACTCAATCATTCGCTTCTACTCGATCTTTCCCCCCGCCACTCCACGTCTGTGCTTCTGTTTCTCATTTGTCTCTGGCCGTCTCGTCTCCTCTGTCAGCTCATATTTACAGCCTTAATGACAGCTCATCCTGAAAGTTACAAAAGTTCTCTGTGGAGAGAAAAAAAAAACCTTAAAACAAAACACAAACTGTAGATGCAATGGTACAAAAGTTATAACATAAAAGGTTCCAATCACAAACAAGCAACCAAGACAATAAACTTCTCGGTGTGATTGGAGTGATCCTTGTGGGGATTGAGAGATGATTGAAAATGCTTTCGGTATGTCTGGGAAGGGTAAATTCTGTCAAGCGTGCAAAACGGATTCACAAATAAGGACGATACGTATCGATGGCATTCGGCTTTATGGATTTGGCATCAGTTTTTTTGTCTGGGTTTCAAGTATCGGCTCTACAACTTGCAGGTCCATTCTAGTAACCAGATCCCTTTCTGGTTGTGTTTTTTTTTACACTGTGGGAGGAAACTGAAGCTCCCAGAGGGAAATCCTGATCAAATCTTGCATGTGACCTGTGCAAGATCTGTGACCACGACATACTAACTGATCCCCTGTGTTTCCTTTTTACCATTGTTTTATTAAAAAACATTACAAAACTAACTTCTTGTACATACGAATTAACTATTTTTTTTTTATTTGAGTATTTATTCATTTATTTTTTTGCCTAGTTGCACCTGGGCCTTACGATCGACTGATGTCTGGGGGAAGTGCGCTTTACATCTACTGCCAGGACATGTGGTTTCTCCCAGACTCACTACCTTCCCTCCCTTCAGTTCTCTCTCTCTCTCTCTCTCTCTCTCTCTCTCTCTCTCTCTCTATTTGTCCATTTTTTTCCTCGACCGTCCTTCAACAAATACAGCTGACATGACAGCACCTCCTTCACTTTACAAACTCAACAAGAGTAAAAACAAGCTAAAGCGACGGTGAATACACGACACACAGCCGGTCATCAAGCGGCGAACACGTCTTGTGATCGGAAGGTTGTCGGTTCCATACCAAGAGTCGACTCCGGTGGTGTTTCCTGGGCGCCGTGGCTTCAATAGGGGCTGCACGTGTGCTCCAAGCTTTCCCTTAGTGTGTGTTCACTACGTGTTTGATTGCAAGACGTGTGCAACAAGTGTGTCAAACAGAACAGTGGTACCTTACCTAATGTGACCTAAACCCAAATGCATCACATCTGTTCACATGCACCTACAACATTTGGCACAGGAGGGTATATAGGGGCCATAGCGGAAATCAGTGCACGCCACGAGACACCCGGAGGAGATTCCGCCAAGGAGAAACAAGCAGACTTCACCCAAGGATCCTCGCTCGTACTTTCCGACACTCTGCGCTTCGAATGAATCACATGAAGCGACACTAATATGAAAGTGGAACGGAGGTCAGTAGGGGCCTGTTTTTCTGTGTATCGTGTGTAGGTGCTCCCGACGTCTACCAGCCGTGTGAGCCAAGTATGCGTACCTGGAGTCCCGAGTTCAGCATCTACGATGCCAATATGAGCTCTCCATGTCCTCAGACCGGGGGCTGCGTTCTGCAGTTGTACTTCCAGCATCCTGTTGTTCCAGACACGCTGAGCTTGTGGATCACGTACATTTCCATCAGTAAGTGCCGAACTACTTCTGTTTTTTGTTTTTTGTTTTGCCGACCCTGAACACCCCACTGCCACAATGAATATTAAACGATGGGGATCAAATGTTCACTCTGTGCTTAAGTGTAGTCATGGCCTGGTGGTTACAGAACTGGCCTCGTGATCGGAAGGTTCGATTCGGAGATGCAACAGGCGTCCTTGAACAAGTCACCGAACCCCTAACTGCTCCCTTGGTGCCGTGGATATAATAGGGCTGCCCAATGCTCACTGCTGCCACCTAGTGTTTGTTCACTAATGTGTTTAAACGTGTAATTGACCTTGCAGATTGGGTGCGTCAAAAGCACAGTGGTGAATAGTAGAAAGTAATCTAAATTCTAATATATCCCACCCTATAACAGGTGCCGTGATGCGATCATTTAGTGTTACTGGTCAGTGCTTAGATCAATAACTTCATACTGTAAACTACCTTTTAAACGTCTTTTAAAGGCAGTCGTCAAATGTCTGCTCTGCTCCTAGGTAGCCAGGCGATCTCCGACGTGGAGTTCATTTTGGAGACGGGTGAATCAGTTCACTCCGGACCCCAGCATGCCTTTTGTGACATACCTCTCACCCTGCGCGTCGACACCGACAAAAAAGTGAAGGCCGTCAAGATTTCCACCGCCGATAAGAAACTAGAAATCGACGCAGCACTGCTAACCTCCCGACCCCAGAATCCTCTTTGCTCGGTCTGCCAGCCGCTCATTTACCACGTGCTGCGAGATCCACCCGAGGGCCCGGGAGCGATCACTCTGAAACACAACACATACACAGACAGGTAGGACCCTGCTGGCTACACACACATACACACTCAAATCGATGTGTACTAACAACAACACTCAAGTAAAAGTTATCGTGACTTTAGCCTAGTGGTCCAAAACGGGCAGGTTCAAACCTCACCAGACTGGGCTGCTAGGGTGCTGTCCATTTGGACCCTTGAGCAAGGTCCGGGACTTTTTGCCATGACATGACACTGTTTGCATGTTTTTGGATTGTTGGAGGAAACTGGAATACCTAAAGGCTACACACTCTGAACATGCAAAGTACGTACTGGGGAAAAAAAAACAAGATTGCCTTACCTGGGAATCGAACCCGGGACACAATTTGTAGCGTATTTTTTACCCTATAACCATTACTATTTCAAACGTAGTGAAAAAGTACAAGTAAAGTCTGTATACAGACTGAAGTGTAAAGTACAAGGATCCCGGATCATTTCACACAACAGGTCAAAACACTTAAACAGTAATGATGCAGAGCAAAGGCTCAAAAGCTGAAAATATATATTTATATATATACACCAAAGCAGCGTAGAGATTCTGTAATTTAAACCAAATGGGACCGTTTTACCACCCGAAAAAGTAAAACATCTAAGAGCGCTTGATGTCCTGGTCGTTTTTGCCCATTGTTCTTATCGGCCTCGCTTAATTACCGGAGGGTCAGACTGACTTGCAAGCGACCGAAAAAAAAAACTTGCCATACCTGTTATTAAGTAGATGAGAGACGTCCAGGGGAAGGACCTGCTGCACGAGTCAAGACTTACGATAAAAGACTTATGATCATTTCAGTTTGTGAACATCACATAGATACACAGAGGCTTAACCTCATGACCCCTGACAAGCAACAACAATCACACTGATCATACTGTGTGTGTATGATATATAATATACAGCAAGTGAATGTTATATCTGTAACGTTGAGAAGTGTAAGTATTTTATTGAATGAATTGGTCAGTGCATCTCTCGGGATTAAGACTGATTTATACATGTTGCATCGTTGTATTCTTTTTATAGTTGTGCGTTTTTATAGTGGTGTGTGTGTGCGCGGGGGAGAGCTGATCAATATCGAACAATGAATGCTTTTAAATGGCGGATTCCTGCGGATTATTTTCTTTGGTTCTGGTGAAGAAAAGTCATTTGCTTTTATTTTTTTAATGGATTGTTTGCTCTCAAACACAAAATAAAGCCCAAATTTCAGTCATAAACTTTCAGTTTACACAGACAAACTGATGTGAAGAAGTTAATGCCGGTTCTGCTTGGGTGTATGACTGTGTCGTAGTAACGTAAAGCAAGGCGAGCGCTATAAGTACAGGATCCAAGTGGAGGTAGAGGGTTTGCTCAGTGAGCTCTCGCCCGTCCTGATCTACACCCATGGACAACACTTCTGTGGAGATGGACAACTGAAAGGGTACGCACTTATTACTTATTTATACTCGTGTATTATTCTTTTATATAGATACTGACGTGGCGTCTTTCTGTGTAGATTAGAAGAGTGCGATGATTGGAACCTTCTGGATGGAGACGGTTGCTCGAAAAAATGCCGCATCGAGTCTGGCTTCAATTGCACAGGTTCGTAATAGTGAGACTGCAAAGTGGTAATAATACTTTTCTAAATTGGAGTTTGTCTACCAAACAAACAGAACAAACAGGAGGGAGAGACAAGAACGACAGGGACTGGATCTTCGTTGGTTTCGATCCACCCGCCGTTACTTCTAAACGTTTTTCTTAGTCCACGGCGGTCCAGCTGGTTCAAAGCTTTCAGGGATTTCCTTCTTCTTCTGATGGTTCAGCAAGCATTAAGCATGATTGCTGCATCACAGAAATTCTCGTCGGTCTCCTTGGATTCCAGGAAGCATTGAAAGAGAATCTCAATTCTCAGGCTTCCAGATTCTCAGGTCCAGTTTATCGTCTCGATGTCGATGTGTGGCAACTGATGTTAGGGACGTCCGTTCTTTATCCAACATGCCGAGCCAGACTACAGTTATTGTTCTTAAGTGAGAGAAACCAAGATGCTGGAATGAACAATGAAATGCTGGTAGTTGAGCCTAAGAGTGGAGGCACCGACTCGCCTTCCTGGCCTGGACAGAGCAAAAGAATTTGACGGAAATTTAAATATCTTAAATCCTTTGCCAGGCCAGATGAGCCCAGTGTTTTACCGTCTTTTACCGTCCGGGCTGAAAGAGAATCCAAATTCCCTTTTCAGTCAAGTAGACAACGAGTGGCTCCAACTTGCTCTCCACCAGAATGTGTTAAACTGAGTAAACGAGACTGGCGGAAGCAATTTCAGAGGCACAATCACAGTTCCTTTGCCAATCCCATGTCACCCTCTGAGCCGTCTTTTTTACGTCAATATGACACACCCAGTTATGCCAAAGAGCCTGGACCAAGAAACATCCATCTTTGAAATGGTGCACAGCTCGCTTGCCAGTTGTTCTGGTTTAAGATCCAGTACCCCGGTTAACTAGCCAGTTTGAGAGGATCTTCTACCTTCTCTAGGGAACCAACACCAGTCCGTCCGCCGGATTTTAGACATTTCATCCAGCGAGCAAATAAGAAAGATCGTCGGAGACTTTAATGTCTGGCCTAGGCAAACTTCAGGCCGAATTCTGCCATTCATCATGGGCCATCGCTTCATTCCAAATGCCAGTTTGGCTACCTCGTCAGCATTTTGCCGGTCCCGCATTTAGTCCAACACTGCAGAATACCACAGTACCCAGTCAGACACCTACTTCACACTCAGTGAGTGAAACACATCCCAGCTCCAGATTAGATTATTCAGCAAAAAAAGGTACCAGCACAGAACTATAGATGATACCAGAATCTACCAGCAAAGGGACGCACGGGCGGACACATACTTTTAAAACTAGAACTACGAATCCCAGATGCTATTGGCGCAAATCATTCATCAAGCGGACTACTGTACGTCTTATTTGTGTGAAAAAAAAGACATAGGAAAGGACTGCAGAACTTCAGACAGTGCTAGTCAGAAAATTGTAATATTATTAGGAAAAATAAATGATTTTCTAAATTAAATACCCCGTTGTGAGGGTAAAAAATAACCCAACACTCTAGGGCACGTCTGTCCAACCCATCATCATCCTAGAACAAAGGGCTTCTTCTTCTGATGGTTCAGCAAGCATTAAGCATGATTGCTGCATCACAGAAATTCTCGTCGGTCTCCTTGGATTCCAGGAAGCATTGAAAGAGAATCTCAATTCTCAGGCTTCCAGATTCTCAGGTCCAGTTTATCGTCTCGATGTCGATGTGTGGCAACTGATGTTAGGGACGTCCGTTCTTTATCCAACATGCCGAGCCAGACTACAGTTTTTTTTTTATTTTACTGATGAATCTGCTCATGATTTGTTTAAGAAAGTTGCTAATATCTCTGGTCATTCTTCACCTTTTTAATACGTGCAGACTGATTTTCTCTTATTTCTTTATTTTTTGCCTCACAAACTAAACCGCTCCCCGGGTTCCATGGCTGGGAATAGTATCTAATAGAAATAGTTTAGATTTCAACAGCTAAATCAACCGCTGTGTTTTGTGGCACATCTCAATCCAAGGTTAAATCAAGGTTTTACTGTCATCACGGAGCTTTTAAAACCACAAACGTTGGCATGGTGAGTCGTGGTAATTGGCCTGCCGGTGTCTCTCTGCAGGCCAACCCAGCGCATGTTACATTTTCGAAGGTGACGGAGTGTGTGAGGAATTCGAGAGGGGCTCCAGTGTTTGGGACTGCGGATTCTTTACACCAGAGGGCTTCAGCGACCAATGGGCTTCTGCTGCGACGGCGTCCCACGAGGACCGGCGGTGCCCTGCGACGTCTGCTACCGGAGAGCCTGATCTCTTTCAGGTACCAACAAAAGACTCTTGTCTGAATAACCTTTTATTCGTTAACATTTTAAAGCTTCGATTCGACTTGTGAAAAATGTTTCGGTCAGGTGTGCAGGTCTCAGTACATCGAGGTCAATGATGCCCTGATGCAGAACGCTTGGATGCCCTGCACGGCCTCGTCTCATTTCAACAGTTTGTCTGCAGACGAGCAGCCTGTGTGGCTCCGGGTATGTCCTTAAGGTTCAGTGAAACCATCGAGTGAAACGACGACCGATAAACGTGCGACGTCTGATGCTCAGGCCAGTTCTTCCTCCTCGTTTGTTTCAAGGTGGGGTTCGAGCGGCCTGGGGTTGCTGCCTCCATTCTGATCTATCTGGCCTATGATGGAGAACTGCAGAACAGCGGAGACAAGTGCAGGAAGACCGTGTCCGTCCAGCTGTGCGACACCAACGGGAAAAACCACACCCTGGGTAAAGATACGTGCTGGTGTATAATGTTTGAGACACTTACTCTTCTTAAATTTTCTGTAATGCCTTGATGTGGTTCACAATGTGTGTACTCGGGGACAGCAACAGTGCTCTGCTTTAATTATGACCCGTTAGAGATGTTATATAAATCACTGCCACGTTTGTTTAATCGTCCACATTTCAGTAAATCGTGCTCATGACGTTCCGGAACGTCTAGCAACTCAAAACTGCTTTTTACTAAATGTGATCCATCCTTCTCACACTCATATAAATCTATTTGTGTGTGTGTGTTTGCAGGAACCTATGAGATGTCTTGCCAGCGGAACCCCCTGGTCGTAAACGTGACCCACAATTTGAGCACGCCTTTCTTCCGGACAACGGCGGTGGTGCTGAAGTTTTCCACAGCTCACGTGGCCGTGCTGGGCGTAGCGCTACGTACATCCTGCCATTTCAGTAGCTTCTCTCTAAACGGGTGCGCTCAGGGTGTCATGTACACGCCTTCATGCACACTCAGTGCACATCCAAGTACATTGGCATTATTATAATTTGACATATTTATATATATGTTTCTTTTTTTTTGCGGGGGGGGGGGATTGCTGGGGTTAGAGCGCAGGGTGAGACAGCGTACAGCGCTTAAAAGTACAATAAGGTTCGAACCGTGCTTTACTTCTGTATCAGGTGTGTGCGCAGACCATGCAGTGCGGAGTCCTGCAGTGCCGTGAAGGTCGATCATGCGGCGGTCAGCTGCACCCCGACGTCCAAACCCACACACTGCACCGTCACCTGCCATCGAGGGTACACGCTCCGTGCACTCGGCGCTTCCAGCCTTCGTCCTCAGAAGGTACGATTATTATTAGGCTGTTATTATTAACACGAGTCTTCTGTGTTTTATTCCAATCTAATAAATAACAATAAATAATAAATAAATTTATCTCGTTGTGCTCAGCAACACACTAGACATTTATATATTTCTATAAGATATAAATATATCTTTTGGTACTAGTGAGTTATTTCTCTTCCTCCCTTCGATCACGTTGTGACGTGCAGTGGTGTAATTCCAGTGCTAGGGGGCGCTGTAACATGCAAGATAACCAAACAAAGTTTGACCTAGTGTCTATTCGAACTAGTGTCCTTCTGGAAAATTCTGTATCCTCTCCATCCATCTAATCAGCTATCATTTTGATTTAACACCACACACTGGATGAACACACTAAACACCTGAACGGGTTGCAGGGTCCAGACACACATCCACGCGCAGGTAACACACGCTTTTTTGTTCGTCCCCTCGAAGGAGACGGAGTTGAGCTGCACAAACGGCATCTGGAACCGTACGGTGAGCTGCGAGCCCGTGGACTGCGGCGTACCCGACGAGTCTCACGTCTACTTCGCTTCCTTCAGCTGCCCCTGGGGCACCACCTTCGGCAAGCAGTGTACGTTCTCCTGCAACACGCCCTCCACCCTGCAAGGTAAATCCGCCCGGGAACGTTCACGCGCCCCTCGCCTCATAACGGGGAACGAAACGTCTGCGTGTACTCGCCGAGAGCATCAGCATGTTTTGGGACTGTTAGACGAATCTCTAACAAAGTCATGGGCAATTTTATTATTCCAGTCAACCTGTGCATGGTACCAGGATGAAATCCACACAGACCCATCTGGGGTATCGAACCCAGGACCTTCTCACTGTAGCAAACACATTGACACACATCAATATTATTAGCCGGATCTTTGACAACTATTTTACTTTATAGGTAATATATAGTCAAAGATAATGACACTTTTCTTTATATCGCTTTATATTATAATCAGAAGTTTATTCTGGTAAATTAAATAACAAATAATAAACACATATATTTGTCATTTTACTCAGCAACACCTGACTTTGTAAAACTAAATAAAAGAGATCATTTTGTAGAAGTTTTTGTAAAGATTTATTTCGCTCTTCTTTATTTATTTGTTTATTTTGTTGGGGATGGGGGGGTTGATTTAAATTCCTTTACATAGTTTAATTTTTATGTGCTGCAGAAGATAAAATAGAAAATAAAGTCTGACTTCTGTTGCGCGAGGGTTCCAACCTCATCTAGCTTTGTACATCCAAGAGGATCACAAACGAACTTTATAGAATAAAAGTTTCTTGTGAATTGATCAGAATGTATTTTTTGCTCTTTGTATGTACAGTGGAATTAAATTGTGTGTATGTGTGTGTATTATTTTACCACTGCGTTCGAATTGTTGTGTGTTTCAAGGTGAGAGCAACACGTTGGTGTGTCTCGACGACGGCTTGTGGTCTTTCCCCGAGGCATTTTGCAAGATCGAGTGTCTGGATCCTCCCGCTGTGCCCAACGCCAGGCTCTTATCATCGCACTGTAATCATAGCCGGCACGATGTGGGCACTGTGTGCCACTACAAGTGCGACCCTGGCTACTACGTCACCAAAAAGCCCCCGAAGTACGAAATCCAGTCGGATCGGAGTTCTATACACAAAACTTGTATTGAAGTCTCGGGTACATGTTAACAAAAACAAATAAAAGCTTTATTATTATTAAAACAAAGCCACACGGATTCATTCACGCCGGTTTCTTCAGATAGGTCAGAGAGCACAGCTTATCACCGTTTAATGAGGTCAGAGGTCACCAGCTTATACACCTGCCATCTCTTTATGGGTTATTAAGCGGGCAGTTAAACTGTACGTAAGCGCCGCTCCGGTTCCCTTAATTACCCCGTTTCTCCTGCGCCAATGTGCTCTAATAAATGCTTTTACATGTTAGT
>JAOTRQ010074777.1:0-12051 GCA_028565875.1 Hoplisoma paleatum
ATATATAGCAGTGGACTTTATGCAAATTTGAGTACACACCGTTGAACAGTTAGGTTTCAGGTATCAGATATCTTATTATACAGTGAAAGTAATACCCAAAACAGGAATGGAAGTCTGCTGCTTATTGGTGAAAAAGCTGCAAATGACATAATTTATCAAAAAGCTCATCATGCTTAACCTGATCTGAGGTGGGGTGTTTATTAACTCTTGTATCAAAGAGATTGTATTATAATGGGTACAAAGTTACCACTTACTTTTCTTGCTGTCTAGTGTACAATGACATTATTAAAGTCTTTGTATAATTCTTAACAGACTCTAAGAGAACCAGCAATCTTTGCTCATGACTTGAGCGCCGAATCTGATGTCCCTCGTGATAAGGTGACCTTAGCCCAGGCCCGGCATGGCACACCTGGTAAGATTCCACCTTGCTTAAGAAACAGTCAATGTTGAAGAATGGTGTGATATACAGCTTTGTGATGTTAAATCCTTTGAATGTTTTTTTTAGCCTACCGACCTGTGCGAGTCTATGCCGATGGAATATTTGACCTTTTCCACTCTGGTCATGCAAGAGCCTTAATGCAGGCTAAGAATCTTTTTCCAAACACACGCTTGATTGTTGGAGGTAAGCTATAGACCCTTATGTACTTACAAATATAACATTGTGTGGAATCTAAACTAGGCCTAACAAACTTGTGTATTAGTTTGCAGCGACAAGCTGACACACAAGTATAAAGGCTACACCGTAATGACTGAGTCTGAGCGTTACGAGGCCCTTATCCATTGCCGTTATGTCGATGAAGTAGTCCAAGATGCCCCATGGACAATCACACCAGAGTTCCTGAATAAACACAGGGTCTGTATTATTTGGCAAAAAACATATTCTCTATAATAGATATACATGTGCAGTTGACTCAGTTCATGTAAGCAGTTTTTTGTATCCCCTCTCTCCCAAGATTGACTTTGTGGCTCATGATGATATTCCCTACACTTCAGCAGGATCAGAAGATGTGTATAAACATATTAAAGCAGCAGGTAACCAAATCCAAAACATCACAGAACAGGTTTATGAATTATATAAAGTTAAATAATAATATTGTATTTTAGGAATGTTTGTACCCACTCAGAGGACCGAAGGCATTTCCACCTCAGACCTGATCACAAGAATTGTGAAAGACTACGATGTCTATGTCCGAAGGAACTTACAGAGAGGCTACACAGCCCGAGAACTTAACGTCAGCTTTATCAATGTAAACGAATCAGACTCCCAGTCCCGTTCTAATCTACACTATTCTTTGTCTCTATATTAGTCTAATTTTTATTTATGGTGTATAATATTCTCTCTACTTTGGCAGGAGAAGAAGTATCGTCTGCAGAATCAAGTCGATAAGATGAAAGAAACAGTAAAGACGGTCGAAGAGAAATCCAAACACTTAGTTCATCGGGTGGAGGAGAAGAGCCATGATCTAATTTTTAAATGGGAGGAGAAATCTCGCGAGTTCATTGGAAATTTCCTGGAGCTCTTTGGCCCTGATGGACCATGGGTGAGTGTGTGAATGTATATCAGAAGCACATTGTTGTAACATAAAAGATGTTATACATAAAGACCAATTGGTGGGTAGGCCCATCTTCATTGTTTGGGCCCAGGAAAAATGTACCTTGAACATTTACATTTATCATTATACTCAATCTATAAAATACCAGGTTAGACAGTGTAAGCAAATTTATTTAATTCTAGAGCCTGTTGTAAATCTCAGTTATCAAAAACCTCCAGTGATATTTGGTCACTGTCTGTTGCACATATAATGATGTCAGTGTTTAGGCATGGAATACTCTATTCTACACTATACGGCTCATAACCTTTGCAAACAAGTGTATAAAATATTTTAGACTATACACAGTTTGGAAAGATCATTTTTATTCCGGTTTCATCCCTGTGTTCTGTTTTTAGTAAGACTGATAGTAGATTCTTATGCACTGTTCTGATTTCAGCACATGATTCAGGAACGAAGTGGTCGTGTGCTGCAGGCCCTGTCTCCATACCAGTCTCCTAGCACCTCTCCCAGCAGCAGTCCTACAAGAGGGCGCTCTCGCTCTCCCCCTACCCACTAAGCCAAAACCAATAAAGCCAAGCTCACTATCAATAAGAAACAGGGGTATTGAACACAAACTTGCCTGCATACTAACAACTCTTGCATGTTGTGATCAACCCTCTCATACGTATTAAACATGTCAGTGCCTGGCTGCTGAATTCTTAGCATGATATGACATTCAACTTTCTTTCCATTTAACTTATTCAAAACATATTTACTTATTGGTAATGTATTGATTTGTTCATTATGTTAAGTAAAACAACACGCCATATGAATAATGTCGTTTAGTAAAAAACATTCCATTTAATTTAATTTAAAATATTTATGCATTTTTGTTCTTAGACTTATTACATTCTTTTCAAGCTTCACATCAGATATGTTTGTATGCACATAGTCAGAACAATAAAATCGGATGTCAAGCATTATTGTGGTGTTGTTATGCATGGCAAAAGGAAGTGTCAAGTGTCTTCCACACAAATTACTCAAATTCAAAATTCTAATAAAAAAACAACAACAAAAACTAATGTATTTGTTGAACCTATTTAAAACTTACCATACAGGTTAGACAAGGCATGTGTAACTTTTAGCTGTTGATTAGAGTTGCCTGTTAATAAGACCACCTTTTTTTCATTAAATCACTAAATAAAATGTAAACAATCAATAAAACAAAAGTTTTAGCAGCAAAATCGAGCCTTTTCATCTGCCCTTTTACAAATCCAGTGTTGAACAGTTTCAACATTATAACCACGCAAACGTTTAGTAGTGTTTGGCTATAAAAACACATTTATAAAGTAATTGCTGCTAGCTCAGAACCTTATTCCAACCTCTGTTATCATGACAGTAACTGTAGTAACTGTAAGATGGGTGTCACTGATAAGCTTGTGATAAGAATACTTGTTATGTGTTGGCTTTGAATGTGGAGGCATCTCGAGGGTCTTTGCTGGGGTTGCTCCAGTCATCTGCTTCTGGTCCTAACTGATAATGTCGCCACACTGACTGGTTGTAGACTGGAAGACGTTCATAAGACTCACTGGACAAAGCCTGTAAAGCACATTTTACAGAGGCTTTAAAGCAAGAAGTTTAGCTCATTGGCCCGGCAGAAAGAATCATGATCAAAAAAAGTTGTACACCTCAAATCCTGAATCATACAATGTAACATGCATTAAGTTATAATTGGTGATATTTCAAACTTTAGGGACTCCTTGTATTTTAAAAGGGGGCATATTGTAAATTTTTTAAACAAGTTTAAAGGTTGATGTGCTCTAAAAAACAAGTCCATGTTCTAAGCACAAAATCACTCTCACATAAAGATAGATTACTAGTCTCCAGATTCACATGTTTTCTGAATGCTCTGTTTGGGGCTACGTTACTTATGCTAATAAGCTGTGGTTAGAAATGCTCTACCTCCCCAGAAAACACATTTAAACACACATTACTTTCATAAATCATCAAGCTATAAAATGACATGACCGTGTACAGATTGACTGTGTTGACTGTGAATTCGCATTGGAAAAAAACACTGGGCTGTTACCTTACTGCAATAATAAAATAAGTGTTTATAGAAGCACTAGAGACGTGAAAATACAAGAATATTCAAATGGAATTGTGCATATTATGTCCCCATTAAGAAATAAAATGCATTACATATGTAAACAAACCTTTAGATAAATAATGGCATGAGTTCCTACACCCTCCATAGAGTAGAGATTAAGGTCTCCTTGAAAGTAACGTGCATATAGTCTTGAGATAGGCAAACCATAGCCAAAACCAGCCTGTAGAAAGTAAGAACGGAGTTATTATTTCCTTATGATCCAACAGATAATACAATATATGTTGGGTAATTACCAGTGGTGCCGCATTTTCTGCAGCATTAAGTGTTGGTGTAGGAGCGGTGGAGTACATGTAATTGAAAAGTCTGTCAATCTTTCTCAAAGGTACACCTCCTCCCCAATCGCTTATCTGCCAAAATAAGTACAAACACCAAGGCCCACAATAAAGAATCCAAAAAATACAACAAAGTCGTTAAGTCCCTAAGACGACACTTACTTTAATGGAGAGATCTTCTTGTCCCAGAGTCACCAGTGCTTTGACTGGGGGAAGTCCTTCTGTGTTGTTTTCATGAAGCTCTACTGTAGCTCTCATTGAATTCTACAAAACAAAACTACATGAGCCATAATGAACCATTATTACAGACTAACTGAAGTCAGTCCAAGCACTACGATTATGTTATGTTATCTCGGCACACTTACCTTGAATAGTTCGAAGAGCATGTGGAACAAATGAGATGGTACGTAGACAACCTGAATAGGCCTGTTGGGATTTTTCGCTTTAGAATGAATCAAAGTGAAATAAAGTTACAAACACAGACAATGTATATATTAAATTGTTTAACGTAACCATGCAATTAAACGGATGTAACCTTGATTCGTTGAGACGCGGTTGAAGTCTGTCTGTTCAATGGATTAACATTCGCTTTAAAGAGGGTCCTGCCTTAAGTTCATTTAAGATTGTATGCACAAAGTGAGGCGGTATGGTGGCTTAATGCTTACAGCAAGAAGTCCTGAGTTCGATTCCCGGTAAAGAAATCCGGGGTTTTTCGTGTTGAGTTTGCATGTTGTCCATGTGTCTGTGTGGGTTTCCTCCGAGCCCTCCGGTTTCCTCCCACAGTCATGGAGACATGCAGTCAGGTTAATTAGAGATACTGAAATTGTCCATGATTATACAAATGTTGTAAAACACATATATAACATGAATAATATTTAGTATACTGCATATTGTACCACATAATACAGTATTTACTATTCATCTCTAAATTCTGATTTGAGAAAATGTGATAAAAGAAAATACAAACGATTTGAAGGAACCTTTTGCCCCTATTTATTTATTGTTTAGATGTATCTATTTATTCAGATATATGTGTTTTTTATTTTAAAAATCATGTACCTGAGTCTTTGCTACCCATCACGAACTATTATGTCATTATGCAAGCCAAAAAGTAAACGAATAGCTAGAACTAAAAATTTTCTTTGTGGAATTTTAAACAGTGACTTTTCACAAACTCACCATTAATCTCCCGTATCGTTAATTCAGGTGCCATCATGTAATACTGTTCACAAAGCATCTTTGCTGTCTCATAGGCATCTAAAAGAAGACATACATACTGCAACCAAAGCATCCATGTATACTTCATGATGTAGCACAACTACAACTAAATAAGCACCGTAATACTTTTAATTTTCTTTTTTAAATTACCTTTTACTACCTCAACCACGTTGCAGTTTGGGTCAATGCCCCCGATGTGCTTGGGATGTGCATGATTCATGCCATCACTGAAGAGTAGAGCTGCAAACAGACAAACAACCGTAATCGCTTTAAACATAACATATGATGCTGGTTCATTTTCTACAACAAAAGTAAACAAAAGGAGCAACTTCTTTAAAACAAATAAACTGTGATATGGAATGTCAATTGTATCTATATGTAACTATGCGTATTAAATTATGTCACAATTATTACAATGAAAAGTTTAAGGCTTCAGTTGATCTCAGAAAAGTAGCAATGCTCAAACTAGGTAAAGTAGGTCAGATTTACAAAACACCACATTAGCCATTAATTACAAGCTACTGATATGGTCACTTTCTCTCGAAAAAGCAGTTTCCCTGAACGGCAATACGCACTGTGCTGGTTGATGAGCATACGAAAGGAGATTCGGCTTGTGTAGAAACGATCCAGAAAATATTGCACATTGCTGCTGATAAAAGGGTCAAAGCCAAACTTCTCCTTGTACTCGGTAACTCCCTGGGCCATCGTGGGAACCACGTCATTGTGTCGGTTACGAATCTGCAAAAGGATGTCTAAAAAACTAAGAATAAGACAGAATGTTAAGTCTGTTGTTTAGGGTGACTGAATTATACAACGGCACATTGCTACACATACTAAAAGCAAAAACTACTTTCACTAAGTAAAGGTAATACAAGTGCTGTTTAAATGATTTCAATTAAACTGACTATATTATATGAGTATTTGTATAACACTATATACATACTACCTCAAACAGACTCATAGAAGCTCTTGTTCCTATAGGGACAAGAACATGGCATAAGTGCATTACTACATGGGAATAATCAAAATTTCACATAGTAAGTAGAGCAACTAGGTAAGGGTGCTAAATAAATAGTGGATAAAGTTGCTTAGATCAAGCGTATACGTATGTAAATAATAATTCTTATATGGGGCGTCAATTCGGGGGCAATTTGTGCTTCGTGTAACCAAGCACATCAACAGTTATTATTTTAAAACAACACTACAAAATCACTGTTTTGGGGCCGTGACTTTGTGGGTGAAGTAATAGGCTTGTAATTAAAAGGTTGCCCGTTGAATTCCCAGAGATGACAGTGCCCTTGAGCAAGGCAACTAACCTTTAACTACTCCCCAGGCATTATGGCTAGGGCTGCCCACCTCCTGGGGCGCGTGTGCTCACTGCTGCTTCTAATGTGTTCATTACTGTGTGTAAACATGTGATTCACTGCACTGATTGGGTTCGAATGTGTAATTTCTAAATTCTAAACAAAATCCTTCATTCTTATAGCTGCATGTAATTGTTCCGGTGAGCAGTTTGTAGAATAATTTTATAATACTGTATATATTAATATCTAAACAAACATAGATTAGGTGACATCAGTGTTTACCCATGGCATAAGTATTTCATTGATATTAGGTCAATAAATATAATGCCTCCCTGTTATTACAGTAAATAACAATTACATGACGGTGCAAAATTGTCATTATCCTTCATGAATAAAGGTTTGTAAATAATGGGTTGTGCCACAGCATGTTCCAAGATATTTCCCTGGCATTTGTAAATACTGAAATATACAAAAAGTACCTCCCTGATGTTTCAAAAGGGTATTTTTTATTTAAGCACAATTGGGAATGGTCCCAATGGTCCTAATAATATGAATGTTATGGCAGAGCATAACATTAACATGAATAGATTACCTGTTTAATGCTAATGTCTAACATTCATTTGATAATATGATACATAGTACATCTTTGGTTTTCTACTTTAAAACATAACTTACTCATTAAGGGTCCGTGGATCTTCTGGAATCCGGCTCTCATAGTCTAACAGCTCTTCAAAGCTCTGACTATACCTAATAGAGCAAATGTTATATTTCAAATATAAAGCTTTTTATTAAATGTCTGCATGCATGGTCTATTCAAATACTATCAACAGTTACTGAATGCTAATTATAATGGAATTGGGATAAAAATTAAAATTCACTCAAATATATTGATATAAAGATCCTCTGTACCTTACAATACAATGTCCAACCTTGTACGTTATACAATGCTTTGACCTTTGCACCCTGAGTTACTATGCCATTTTTAATACAGTTTTATAGTTTGTTCTAACCATATACTTGAAGAGGGCTTGGAGGCTCCACATTAAGCATTCAAATTATTAGAAAGAGTCAGCTACAAGGTCATGTTATTTAAGAACAGTCATCTTGACCCAGCCCAATCCCATTCCCTCACCATCTCTGGACAAGTTGGACGGATGGCTGATTTAGCAGGTTGTGAGGCAATAGAGTGATTTCTCGCATGGTGTTAGCCAAACGCACTGGCAGTTCTTTCCTCAGGAACATGAAGGAGGTTTTTTCACATGCATTTTCCCTGCCTGAAGAATAAAACGAAAAATAAAAAGTTCACTGTCATTCTCTGATACTCTAAACAAACATAAATCATACACATTCGTTGTGTGTGTGTGTGTGTGTGTGTGTGTGTGTGTGTGTGTGTGTGTGTGTGTGTGTGTGTGAGAGAGAGAGAGAGAGAGAGAGAGAGAGAGAGACGTCAACTCCTCTCTACTCCTCTAGAAAGACATTCCCAGAAATTTTTGAAGTGTGTCCTTAAAATATGGGCCTATTCAGGAAACTGATCCTAAACATATCAGATATCATCAGTACCACAGGACTCCTACAGATGTCTTGTGTCGTCCATGTCTCGATGGTTCAGGGCTGTTCTGACAGAATATCTGGCTGGTGCTCCTACATTTTTGGTTTATCTGCATTGTCTTATTTTTTAACCGTGTGGTGGCTCAAATTTGATCTTATTCAGATGAGGGTGGTAAAAACTGCAATTATGTGTTGCCTATCAAAGGTGTGAAATATTGTATGTCGTGTATACATTAAGATCATTTGATATGCAAATATATAAAAGCTGATGACGTCTTAAGAAATGTGCAAATGATGTACATCGCATCTTATTGTGAATGAGATTAGATTAAACAGAATAGCCTTTGCGATGGTGGCTGAATAACTGTGACATAACTGTGACATTGAAATGTAAACACAAAAATGACATGATCACGTTGATTATAGAAATGTTAACACACTGTTGTGAGGCTGACAGACATCAGAACTATGAGCATCACACACATGCCATACATTCTTCATTTCATTAGAACAGCTGGATCAATCTTAAGCTTTCAAACAAATAGAGACATACAGCTTGTCTTTATAATATCCAATTATCACTTTATAAAGAGAAGCACTTAAACCTAAAATATAAACACCATTTTCATGATGTAAGTGTTTGACCTGCTAACAGCGATCTGGGACAAATGAGAAACAGATTCGTAGCAAATGTGCCGACTTGTTTCTCTTGTGACAGAGACGTGGTGGAGGGTGAAAGGTTGTAAAACATCTTGCTAGTACTTGCTAGCCCACTCCTCTTCTAAGGAAAAGCTGGTTTATTTAAAATTCTAAACAATGCATCAAAACATTGTCCTGCCCCTACCGGCCTACACCCAGAGTATTTTAAGAATATTTGAATACTACAGATCACTAGCAGACTACGAGGACTTTACCTGTTTGTTACCCAAAGAAAACACACCAAACATATATCTTGGTTACACATAAAAGTATTTTACGTTGAATTAAATGCAATTTGGCTTTGTAAACAGGGGGAAACATTTGAATACTTAACAACTACAAATCCGTTACGCAAATAAATATATAAAACAAACTTTAACATTGTGCCAAACACAATGTTCTAAGATTCTAAGAAATCTATTAGACTTAAATGCAAAAGAAATGAATGTGTTTAGGATTTAATTAAATACATTTAAGATAAATGTATATAGAAATGACTGTTCCTCTGTATTATACTATGATTGGTGGAAAACATCAACAAATTTAATCGATTTGAGAGATTTAGCTCAATGTAGAGTACTCACTAAACAATCTTAACCTTCCAGCCCCATGATCAATCAGACACATCAGAAAGTGGGGGATCAGTAACTGACCTACTGTACCTGAACTAGTAATCAAAAGCTTAGCTGGTTCTCAATAGCCACCAAGCTGATCCTGAGCCAGACCTTTCACCTAGAACTGCTAAGTTAGTACTTAATAGCAAAGGCAAAGATAAAAGTGTGTTAACGCCATTCTAATGCCAGAATTAAGCAGCATTAAATGAATCCATCTTTTCTATGGTCAATGAAATGGGTGGCGCAGTTCTCTGATATACAACATACTAATGGAAAGTTTTAAAAGAGAAATGATAAGCATGTCAGAGAAAACATTGTGTCTGCTAGTGTGTGTTTAACTGTATGCACACAAGATTAACTTGAGTATGCAAAACGTCCAACTTCCAACATGCAGATAAAAAAATCGCACGGGACAGACCAGCAGTCAAAAACAGTTGGAAAGCCATGCACCTGACAGCTCTTCCAAAATACCGTATGTGTATAAATAAAAGTACAATAAACAATGACATTAAGTAATTACAAATACATATACACATTTTCATTACTTTTTTGGTGTTGAAGCATGACAGCCACACATCTCCTAATCAACAACTGACATCAAAATGAAACTTTTACCTCATTACGGGTAGAAAATACAAAGGAAAGTAAACATATTTATCCATTTTTCCTACCTCCTGTACTGCTGATTATATTCCTAGTTACAGAGCTGCCATAATCCTCAAATCCACTGAGTCAAACGTTCCGCACACACCAAAAAGAACAGCGATGCCACGCCTTAGCTCATGATATCAGAAAGTTTTGCTTCACATAGCTTTCTTCCCTCCAGCCAGCTGTCAGAGAGACTCCTCAACTCCTGCTGCTGTGAGTGTGTATGTGTCTGTGTGTGTGTGAGTGAGTGTGTTGTGTAAATGTGTAAAGATAGATGGGGTCTGAGTAAAACCTCAGCCAATAGCAGTTAGACTAGTAATCAGCTTAGGCTATGTGAACGGCTGAGGGCATGTGGGCCATGATGAACGAGCTACACTACTACATTAACACATGATAGAACTAGAAGGTTAATTTAATTATGGTGCTTTATTTTTAAGTGTAGATGTGTGAGGGTTGGTCTCGCCTAAAGTTCTAAATTAAATAACAAAGTTATATAGGTAAAGCTTTCTTATCAACCACAACATTCGACCCACCTGCACCATTGTTAAAAATACATCCAATCATTTTGAGATTGGTAATTGTGATTGGTAAATACAAAAATGTACTAAAAGTAGACAGCTATTGACGAAAATAAACGTTTCACGGCATCACCCAAAGTAAACAGTAAAACACTTTAACAGTAAAATTAAAGCTGCTACACACCAAGCTCATTAAACCTCAACAACAGTATTTATTCACTTGGTCGTGTTGAAGACATCTAGACATGTTGCACCACCTTCATGGGTCCTTGCTCATTTAAAAACGGTTGTGATATTTAATTATTTTTGTAAAAATAGCATTCTCTGGCAGTATTTTAACGGGTGGCTGAAATGTCTCTCATACATCCAATCCAAAACTAAACAAACTTATAAAATAAGCTCATACTGTAGATGATTATCTACTTAGATTACTTGATTCCTAAACTGAAAAACTGGGAAATGTGCACTAGCTGAACTGCTTCGACACGTTAATACTGAAGTATGAAGTCACATTCCTGTACAGGCATGTTGGACCCCAGTGGTGTAATTAAACCTTGTGACAAAGAGCTGAATAACACAGTTTGTTTTTAATGCTAAACTTGCCTGATAGCTTCTTAGCTCCATGATGGAAACAACAGTTAAAACAACAGTTTTATCCAAACTCGTGTCCTGTTGATTAGATTAATGTTACTCAGTTGCGTTGACTCAGGGTCTTGTGATCTGATATGGTCAGAAAAGATCAATGCAAATGAATTATTGATTGTACTCATTGTCCTTTGATTACATATTGATCACTACAAAACATCTGTAAATACAAACTAGGACAAACCTTTTACTACTGAATGAGCAACTAGTTGGTGCTGGTTTTATTGCAAAGTGTTGTATCTTGGCAGTGGAAATCCTGTGGGGGTCTCCATGTAAAAATGCACAGTCACTAATGGGTCACAGTCAGCAACTGCGTTCCCACAGTGATCTCTATTTTCGTCGTAACCAAAAATAAAAGAATAATGATTATATGTACCAGAAAGTTCATGCGCATTGTGCGTTACAAAGGAGATTAATCTAACGCTTTTAAAATATTGAACTGCATTGTGTAATAATTGTGTTACAGTAATCAGAAAGTTGCCAGTTCAAACCCTACTATAGGCAATGTGCCATTTTGGGCTGCTGAGCCGGGTATGTTCAGTCAGAAGTTGCTAGAGTCTACTTATAAATGTACATGTTTGAAATAACAGTATTGCTGAAGTCACGATTGCTAAGTGGTTAGCACTGTTGCATCACTACAAGAAGGTCCTGGGTTTGATCCCACGCTGGGTACTTTCTGTATGCTCCCATAGTCCAACAACATGCAGTCAGGTTAATTGGAGACACCTTAGGTTAGACAAATAACCTGTGTGTGTGTGTGTGTGTGTGTGTGTGTGTGTGTGTGTGTGTGTGTGTGTGTGTGTGTGTGTGTGTATATGAGTGTGTGTGAGAGAGAGAGAGAGACACGGTGGGAGGGATGACATCACCCCCCAGGAACGTTTCT
>JAOTRQ010074785.1:0-12051 GCA_028565875.1 Hoplisoma paleatum
ACTATTAGTCGATTAGTTGAAGTAAATGACGACCACTGGTCGACCAACAAAATCCTTGGTTGTGGACAGCCCTACTTAATATCAACATGTAGGCCACAAAACATTAAGTGATGTCACCTGAGAAATGAACTTGTTAAGGAATGTGCTATACATCAATGTGTGAAACAAAATGAATGTGAAGTGCAAATTACATTTTATTTTTATATTGATTTGATCTGTTTTATTATTCTATGTATAAATATATATAGTTCCATTGGACCATGTAACACTACTGGGTTTCCCATGCATTCTCATTGGGAAAACAAACCCTGATATACTTTCCTTTAAAGCGGTGTCATGGTTAGGTGGGTAATACTGTTGTCTCACAGCAAGAGGTCTGGAATTTGCATGTTCTTTCTCTAGATTCACAGTTTAATTGAATTGGAAACACAAATTTCTCCACCAATGTGTGCTCATTAATAACTCATAAGAGATGATTATTCATGTGTAGTAATACCCATCATGATTAAATAGATTCTAACAGAGTGAAGTGGAGTTGTGTTTATTCTAGGTCAAAATGTCATCGTCATGTCATCCAACTACGGATAATTGTGGTATGTCTCATCGGTAGTCACCAGCCTATGATATAATGTAATTTCATTTAGTCTGCGGCAATGTAACAGATACCCAGACACCCACGTAAACTTTTCCTGCCAGGAATCTTAACTCATAGAAGTAAACATTTCATTTGTATGTATATAGGGATGTAGCTCAATGCCAATCCCAGCACTAATTATTGTTTACTTTCAAGCAAAGACTGTTGGGCCAACACTAATGGACCTCCCGATGTTGAACTTTGACAATGCAATAAAATATAGATCTTTAAACGATGAACAATGACTTGCCTGACAATTCATTAGACAATCTATCAAACCAGTCACATTTTTTTATTGCTCTAATATTCGTCTTAATATGTGCAGCGTCATAAACAAAAGGATTTGATCCGCTGTGTTACCACATTAACACAGTTGGAAAAAAGCAAATACCTGGAATTTGAGGCATGTTTGTTTTCCTGCTGCTCTGTACCAGACTCTATAACCTTTGTGTTGTTTGAGATCATCGAGTCTGAGTCTGTGGCGTCAGTGGTGTCTCTGCGAGCATCCCTTGTGGTTTCTTCTGGCTGTACTATCCCCCCATTATCAAAGTCAATCAGGCCTCTGTTACTGATCATTAGGACAGAAGCTAAATCACTTGATAAAATATTTAACACAATTGGCAAAGCCAAGTCTTTACTTGGACTCCTTTCAGTCTCTCAAAGAAGAAAACCTGTGAGACGTCTCATCAGATTGAGTTTTGTTGGCCTTTTAATTCTTCAACTTTTAGTTCTTTAACAGCTTTAACATTAGTCTATAATTAGTCTATAAAATATTATTTTATATAAGTCTTTAATATTAGTCCAGTTGGGTCATCTTTGGCATTTAAAATAAATTTATTTCATTCATCGACTGCCCGATTGCCACTGTGTCAAACCGTGCTCTGATCAAGAAGGGGTCAGTGCTTACTCGCGTTACCCCCAACGCACGGGCGACATCTGTATGCATTTTTTCACCTGTACTGTATACAAATACACATCTTGATCAGTCTGGCTTTAAGCCCACCAGTATTTGAAGAACAGATCTCCTTATTGAGTCAGGCAGAGCTGAGAGTCTATTTTTTATTTATTATAGTTCAATTAAGGGATCTTCTTTATTTAGGTTGAACAGAATCAGGGTCTTGCTGTTGCTATAGCTTCAAGAGAATTCAGATTTTCTAATACTGCATACAAGTTTACTGCTTGTATTCTAACGGAGACCGAGCAATAAACACGTGTGCCCTAAGACGCTGGCTCGGTACTGCAAATCCTTGCGGGCTTGTGTACCTTATTATATCAAATACCAGCTTGTGTGATAAATCCACTGTGAGCTAAAGTACACATCGTGAACAAATAATGCTTTAAAATGTTATTAATTATTGCCAGCAGATTCAGACCGGTTGGCACAGCGCTGGCACTGTGTTCCGTGCACTGGCTCCTAACGAAGCAACAGCGGCCTGCAAGAAAGTCATCAAGGTTAAGTATTCACTCATGGCTTGATCCATATTTTGCCTTTCGTAGGTATCGTCTGGCAGGGCTCCCCGGTGAGTACCAACAGAGGAATATCACCAGCCCTGACATCAACTACTGCCTCATCAGTGAGCTCATCATCTGGACGCAGTATGAGATCCAGGTGGCTGCGTATACAGGAGCGGGTCTCGGTGACTTCAGCCAGCCCGTCAGCGAATATACCCTGCAGGGAGGTGAGACCTTCCAGCCTCCATCACTCACTTCTTTAGAATGAACTTCTTTCTGTAGGTTGCTTGGCAGATGGAGTGATGGAAAGAAGGACAGCAGGCAATGTATTAGCCAGCTGAAACCAGCACATGTTTTACACAACTCTATTCCTGCTGGGAGCAGATTGGCCCTGATCAGTCACGGAACTCATTTCATAAGCTACAGACTCATGGCGATGTTAATCCTCTTCAAAACTATTACATCAATTATTCCCTGGGCTATTTTTCTGCTCCATTGCTTTAAATAATTATTCTTCACTAAAGAGACTCAGTGTGGAGACAAAGCTGCAGTGTATTTTCTAAGACACACTTGATTGGTCAATTTACCGATTTTGTAGAAGGGCAAATGTATCAACTTCACACAGTGTGTTTAGACGTTTGTTTAGAAGCACTTTCTTTGTAGAAGAATAATACTTTAATCAGAGCTTTATTTGATTTTTACAGAAGGTTAATTTCTCCCACCTTGGTAAATGAATTAGCAATAAACTAAACGGAAGCACTACAATCATGTTTTGTTTTTGTTTTGCTTTTTTTTTCATTTTTACCAGCCATTCAGCCATTTTATTCTTTTGTTTATTTGACTTGGTCCTGAACTGCCTGGAAATTAAAGATGCACGGCGATGCAACACCACTTTAAGAATGGCATATAATCAGGCGACCATGTCCGAGCGCAATATAAGATACATATAATATACTATAATACAGCTTATTGATTAATGAGTAATTGTCCTGAACGCATACATACTTTAAGACAGGGGTGTCAAACCGATCCTCAAAAGACCAGTGTGGTTGCGGGTTTTTATTCCAACCGGATCATAACACACCTGATTTCACTAATTTAATCAGCTGGTCTCAGTTAACCAGCTGATCATGTGACCTCCTGTGTTGGTTGGAATAAAAACCAGAAGCCACACCGGCCCTTCGTGGATCTGGTTTGACACCCCTGCTTTAAGGCATTGTCACTGTTGTGGTTTATCTCAACAAAAGAAGCAACATATGAAATCCTCAAATCTCTTAACAGTACTAAAACACCTAGTTTGGCTGTTTAGGTAACGCTGAGGTAAAAATATATGCTGTATTTGAAATCCTAGCTACATGAACAACGATTGGCTTGTTGTTACTGAAAGAAAGAGACTTGTCGTAACTGAAGCAGTTACAACCTTTGCAGGAGGAAAAATACATACTAATGCAACCTACATGTCAGAGGTATTGAGGTAAGCTTTGTTTTCCTTAATAAAGGATATAAAAATTGCACCATAGTGTCAGGGATATATTGCAGAACATTGATTGGTTTCAGAAAATATGCTTTTTAAGAAACGGTTTGTAAATGTTTGAAATGATCTTGTTATAAGTTGCTGTAGTCGTATGTTGTGTAACTATTGTTGTGTAATATGCTGCGACATGTCTTGGCTTAACTTTTTTTCTCTAGTTAAATAATAATAATAATAATAATAATAATAATAATAAAAATGGCAGTTGATCGAAGGGATGTTGAGTAAACCAAAATAGAACCGAGTTCCGTGGAATGATGAGTCAAAGCAGAGCAGTCTGACAACGCTAATGAGTGGTCAGAAAATCATATGATGTATATGTTAACAGTTAACAGGTTCAAGTCTGAAGGATGCAATAAGACATCAGTAGCCAGAAACTGTTAGGTGCGGCTCTAGTGAAAGAAATGACATATTGACTTTATGGTCTATTATGTGACCTCCACCCATCTCTGGTGACTGACAGCTTGTGTATGATGATATGTCGAATTACCCAATGACATTAGCCACATGTTAGATAATGGATTTATTATCTCGGAGGTTTTAAGTGGCATCGTTTTAATTAATGGGTAGGGAAGGATGAGGAAAGAAAATGGGTTTGGCGCATGGATATCTTCTCAAATTTGCATTTGCAGCTATAAAGTTAGATCAGCGAAACCTTGGTTCTTGACCTTACTGTGATTTTGCAGAGAAATGGACATCGAAGTAGCTCAGTGGTTAATGTATTGGACTAGTAACTCTAGTCCGACTAAAAGTAAAATTTGAGTGATTGTGAATGAATCCTAGAACACTGACGCCTCACATGATTGTGAGAATCATGTCACTCACATGATTTTTGTTATGTGATGTTATTGTGCTGCTGTTGTCTGAGTTATATGGTGGGATTTGGGGAAGTTTTAGGACGTTCATTGATGTCATTAATGGTTTGATTGACTCCCTCGTCACATCTATGTTTTTTTCTAGAGGCATGGGTTCAAATGATTTTCACCCAACAGTAGTCATAGAGAGGAACATATTACGGGTGGGTTAGTGTTTGTGTGTTTAAACCAGGTGCTTTTTACCGGGTATAATATACCCAACGTTAGTGATGGTGTTACTAATTTTAACTTGAGTGTTCTATGCATCTAATGCATTGCTCAGGAGCCCAACACTATCAGTCTCTATAACTGGTTTTGGATACAAGAACCTGATAAAAGCAACACATGCAAGATGAACCCGAGACTTCTTGCTATGACGTGACAGTGCTTACCACTCAGCCACCGTGCTGCCCCCCTGTGCCCAGTAAATCATCTAAATTTACTTAGATATGGTTGGGTGGGAGATTTCTTGTCCACAATGAGACTTCGAGCAGTAGGAACCTCCGATGATGTTAGAAGTCGTCAGTCATTAGACATTTATTCCAGAAGATGTTTTTAGGAGGTAAGACTGGGCTTTTTGAAGTGCTTTTTGCAACCATATTTCCTCCAAGCCAATTATTAGCCTGCTCTAGGAGCACAGACATGAAAAGAGAATAGGTCATTCTGATCCATTATCATTTCAGTACTGAAAAGTCTTCGCAGCCAAAGGTGAGAACTTAATTTAGAACAAAATGATGCTGTAAGCTACAGTGAAATCAGAACTGATGTATTAATGCTCTTTGCATCATGTCGGTCGACGTGTCGCAAAATCTGGAAGGAAAAAAGTTGAGATATGACCATACAGGATGGATATCATGGTTACTGTTGGCACAGTGGCACAAATCTAATGTCTATTGTTTGTTTGTTTGTTTGTTTCGGCTAGTTCCGACAGCACCTCCTCAGGACGTAGAGGCTGTAGCTGTCAATTCTACCACCATCAAATTCACCTGGAATCCTCCACCTCAGCAATTCATCAATGGTATTAATCAAGGGTATAAGGTAATTTCACTTTCAATTGTTTATTTTATTGTTTAATATTGTTTTATAGGTTAATCGTAGTGTTTTTACATTTGTCTAGTAATATTTTTACTATATTTGCTTACTTATTTAATATTAGGGCTGCTTTTCACTGACAGTTGTACTACAACCGCGTTTCTGTTAGGAACCGCGTTCCTAACTCCAGAACAGTACAGCCTTCTAGCCGCGCCCCTCCTGGAACACGCGTCGCGTGGTGGGCGTGTGGTTGCCGTGGCAATGTGGTGCGTTTGCACTGCGCTGCGTTCCTGCGCCGCCGTGCTAATTACACACACCTGTTCCCGATCTGTAGTAATCACCTGATCATGATCACGCCGTTATTCCCCTCGCTATATATAGGGACTCATCCCTTCGATCGAGGCCAGATTCTCGCCTTGGGATTCCATGTACCCCTCCGTTCTAGTCCCGTCACGGTCTCGTCGCGGTTCCGGTTTCGTCGGCGGTTCCGTTTCGCGTTCACGTTTCCATGGCCGTTGGACATTATAAGAGACTTGGACCCTGTGTTATCTGTTTTTGTGTTTCCTTGATCAATAAAGACTCTATGTTTGTCCGCTCGCCTGATTGCGTCCGCTATCCTGACGACGTCCGCTCTACTGATGACGTCTGTTCGTCTGATGACGTCCGCTCGCCTGATTGTGTCCGCTATTCTGACGACGTCCGCTGTCCTGATAACGTCCGTTACCATGTCGTGTCCAACCATGCTCAGCCCTAGTCCTGTCATGTCTAGGTCGTGTCCCAGCCCGGTCCATGTCCGGTCCAGTCTCAATCCTGTCCATGTTGAGTCTTGTCCCGTCCTAGTCATGTCCGGTCTAAGTCTAACCATGTCTTGTCCCGTTCTTGTCCGGTCCTTGCCATGGGCAGTCCTGTCAGTCATGTCCAGTCTCAGTCCTGTCCATGTCGTGTATTGTCCCGTCGTAGTCGTGTCCGGTCCAAGTCCAACCATGTCGTGTCCCGTCCTTGTCCAGTCCAAGTCGTGTCCGGTCCAAGTCTAACCATGTTGTGTCCCGATCTTGTCCTGTTCTTGTCATGTCCAGTCCTGTCTGTCATGTCCAGTACCTGGCCTAACCTTATCGTGTCCCCCTCCTGTTCATGTCATATCCAGTCCTGTCCTTGTCGTGTCAAACCCTGTCCTGTCCATGTCATGTCCAGTCTAAGTCGTATCCATGTCGTGCCTCGTCCTGTCCGTGTCGTGACCCGTCCGAGTCGTGTCCATGTCTTGCCCAGTCCGAAGTAGTGTCCATGTTGGGACCAGTACCTGTCCTGTCCTTGTCATGTCCAGTCCTGTCTGTCAGGTCCAGTCCCAGTCCTGTTCTTGTCGTGTCCAGTACCAGTCCTGTCCATATCGTGTCGCATCCAAGTCGTGTCCTGTCCAAGTCATAACTAGTCGTATCCTGTCCTGCGTCCAGGCCCCAGTCCTGTCCTTGTCGTGTCTAGTACCCACCCTGTCCTTGTCGTGCCTCGTCCTAGTCTAACCCTGTCACATCCTTGTCCTGTCCATGTCATGTCCAGTTCCAGTCCTGTTCCAGTCGTGCCCCGTCTCAGTCCTTTCCATGTCGTGTTCAGTCATGTTTGTCGTGTCCAGTCCCAGTCCAGTCTGTCGTGTCCCATCTGGTCCATGTCATGTCAAGTCCTAGTCCGGTCCTTGTCATGCCCCGTCCGGTCCATGTCATGTCCATGTCGAGTCCAGTCCAGGTCAGGCCCCTTCAAGTTCCTTCGTTGTGGGGAGGGGGGAGATTTTAGGGGCGGGGAACTGTTAGAAACCGAGCTCGTAACTCCAGAACGGTACTGCCTCCCAGCCGAGCCCCTCCTGGAACACGCGTCGGGTGGTGGACGTGTGGTTGCCGTGCGTTTGCGCTGCGCTGCGTCCCTGCGCCGCCGTGCTAATCACACACCTGTTCCCGATCTGTAGTAATCACCTGATCATGATCACGCCGTTATTCCCATCGCTATATAGAGGGACTCATCCCTTCGATCGAGGCCAGATTCTCGCCTTGGGATTCCATGTAACCCTCTGTTCTAGTCCTGTCACGGTCTCGTTGCGGTTTCGTCCGCGGTTCCGTTTCGCGTTCACGTTTCCGTGGCCGTTGGACATTCTAAGAGACTTGGACCCCGTGTTATCTGTTTTTGTGTTTCCTGGATCAATAAAGACTATGTTTGATCTGTACCTGCCTTGGTGTGTCTACGTGGTGTGCTTCGGCATTGTAAGTGTTCCTTAAAAACCCTCAATCCCTAACACTCTTGGTTCATTTTCTTACAAAGCTCCCACCACAGGCCGGGAATAAATGTTCACTTCTGTAAAGATGCACTGCTGTCAAAAAGTAGTCTAATGTGCCTTTATATGATTTCTAAAAATCATTAAAAGTTTGTGTAATACTTAAAACAATAAATGCTTTGTACACTCTGCAAAACGTTGATGGTACCACAGAAGCAGCAGCACAATCTATATTGTTTCATTATGCTTGTTAATCGCAGTTACCGTCTGTATTCCTTAGTGAGTTCAGTCAGGGTGCGTGAGATGCATCAGAACCTTTATTTCAGGATCGTTTCCTTATGTTTTTTGATCATGTAGATCTTGGTTTACTGTTTTTTTTTTAGAGTTCAGGGACACAATTGCACACTTTGTGCGGTTGCCATGGTGTTCAAACGTGCGATCAAAAAGCTTCTCATGTGAAACTCTTATCTCTTTGTTTACATCGCTTAGAATTATTTGAAGCAACTTTGTAAGTGGATGTGTAGGTTAGAATCTCAACTTATTCTGTTTTTACTGTATGAAACGCAAATGACACTCAACACGGAACACTTAAAATGTGATTTTACAGACAATGAATCTGTTGTCCTGCCTGATTAGTACAGCATACTGAGTGTTTATTAGTATTTTAATAAGTTTTACATAATGGTTACATTTATGAAAGGAAATTGTTAGTTGTTAGTAATATGTTCACAACTTTATGGACAATTTAGTTTCTCCATTTACATTTTAATTAATTTTTTGAACTGTGGAAGAACCTGGACATAGAGAGAACAAACAAACTCTATACACAAAATACCCGGACCACCACACGTTGGGATTGAATCTAGGAACTTCTTGCTTTGAGTTAGTGGAGCTATCCACCAAGCTAAAATAAAATTTTGAAAATATTTTGGATGAAAACTACTCATTTAGACGACGGCTTTAATTGCAATCATCTCCTGTCTGAAAGTCACTCATTTGGAAAATAAAAGGTCGAATATTCATGGGTCCACTGCCGCAATATTTTTTTGTATTTTTCCCCCAATAGGTCAGTCTATGAACGTTTCAAAAAATATTCCTGAACGACAACATAGCTGACCGCATTTAACTTAAAATGTCCTTATTCAAATAGAGTTGCAGTGGGTCTAGGCTAACCTGGAAATGCTGGATTCAAGTAAAGAATTAATTCTGCACCAGACACAAATGTACAGATCATCGCTTACATAGCTAGAGGCATTATTGGCAGCTGGAGACAGTGAAACAACAGTGCAGTCAATGCTGAGGACAAAATTTAAACTTCAGAGACAAATATAATCCTTGCCCATTTGGCATGTTTGCTTCAGTTCCACACAAGTGTCTAAAGTGTACTATGTTTTATTTGTTTTTGTTTTTTTGTTCTCAACAAATATAAAATCTTCCAGTGATTTACATTCTTACTTGTTTTTACAAGGTGCAGGTGGATTTTAAAGCTTACATTTATGACAGAAAATGGTTACTTATTACAGAAGTTTTCATCAGCTCACAAGTTTATATCAAGCTATCATGGGCCATGTATTTGCAATTTAGCTGAATTGTAAATCTTTGTATTGCCGAAGAACACTGTAACCGAGATTAAGCCACACAAACACAGAAGCTGCAATAACGAGAATAGGACCTAGAGTGGGAATCAAACCCAGGACCTTCTTGCTGTGAAGCAATAGTGTGGTCCTATAAACGTAAGTCTGCAGAAACAAAGACTAAAGCAGGTTCACCCGGACACTTATTTACAAGTTAATTTAATCCTGGCCAAAAGTTATTCTAGAATCATCTCTGTTTCCAAGCATCTTATACTGTTCTTGTATATTCTTGCATCAACTGCTCACCAATAGAGTAACACAGTCATCAGTGGAATTATAAATTGCTTTAGTATTACTTTGAAAAAATCCCTAAACCATTTGACAAACCAGAATCAATTTCACAAGGTTTTGAGGTCGGTGCTTACATAAAGACTATTAAGGATTTTAAAGTTGTGAATTCAAGTCAGCATCTTTAGACTCAGGTTGAACCCTGCAAACATATATTTTCTTCCAAATAAACTTATTGTAAATCTTATTTTAAAAACAACAATTTAACTTAATACATAAAGAAATAAAATTATGATTGAATTGTTTGCATAATCAGCGAAAAGTAATGTACAATGTTACTTAAGCCATATTCAAAATACCAAACATGCTGGTGCGATGTTTTAATCAGATGAATTTAAATGCTTCAAAAAGCAATTTAAAAAGCACTGAGGCACCAAAGCCTAAATTACAGCAATTTGGTAAAATTATGAGCTTTTAAAAACCATAAAAGAATTATTATTATTAAAGTTGTTTTACAGAACTTCTCCGTTTAGAGAATAGTAAAGCTTCATGTACCACACTGGTTCAAATCATCGTACATGTGCTATACTGTGTTTCTCATGAATATAGCTCCAGTATGTTATTTGTTGTGGTAGTCATATAGGTATGACCTTAACACACAACAATTTTGTGAAAAGTACTTTAAATGGCATCCAATAGTTAATCCATTTACACAACTGTAGATTTAATAATGTTAATTCTATCTGCTGCTCCAGTAAGAGATCACCACAATGGATTGCAATCTGCATTACTGATTTGGCTGTTTTTATACAGGATGCTCTTTCTGATACAACTCTGCAGGCTTGTTAAAGTGACTACAATGCTCTAGTTTGTGCATCCTACTGGTTAAAGTGGCGTCCAGCCAATTGGCAATGCTGAGATTTGAACCAGGGAGTTCAGCCTCTCAATGGCATTGTTCTAACTTAGTCCTTACAGTCCACGATAAATGATTGTCATTGAAAAACATGCAAGGAAATATGAAATAATGTATACTAGCATATTTTATTTTCAATACTTTCAGTCTTGAAAGTCAGAAACTCAGAAAATTGTTCTAATCTTAAAGGTTAATAAACCTAAGGTATTATCATTTTCCTATTGTCAAAAAGATTGCTCGTCATATTCAAATTACATAAAAATAAATTAGTGTAGTTGTTTATCAAAAGGTAGCTAGTTCAGGATTTTCAGGATTAAACACAGGACCAAGGAGAACATTCAAACTTAACACAGAAACCACAGCTTACACAGGATTTACTTTGAGTTACTCTGTGAGCCAAGTCACCTATTTTGTGCTAAATTTAATAAATGTTTTGCATAGCTGTAAGCTTAAATATATAAAAACAAGTCCTATACGTTTGTCAGTGAATGCCACAACATTCATTCACTCACACTTTCTTAACTGGTTACCCAATCAGGGTTGTGAGGGAGGGGGTGTATGAACATAACCCAGTTTAACCCCAATGAATGCAGAACATACAGAAACATCTTTAACGTTGCATGTTTCTAGGAGATTTACCCAATGGCCATCTTGAGGTGACTGAGCTCCTCACTGAGCCTGCAGTGCAGACTGAGCTGCAACACGGACAGAACTAGTTACAATGGCACAGTTCCAACTAGTAAAATCCAACAAGCCTGAACCAATGTGATTAAAACATGTCAAAACTGCTGCTTAGGATCCTTTATTACTTTAATGTTTGAAGTCAACTCAGAATCATCGATCCAATTATACATTGGATTGCGGTTGTTCTGTTATTCTATATTAGCTTTGATTATCTCTTCACGTCATGCTTATTTTATCACGTTTTACTTCTGCTTTGTGCTGGTCAGAACTGTAGCAGGTGTCTGAAACACTGGGCGCAATTCAGCACCACCAACCAAATTTCAGTCCATTGTGAGGCCTTGACCATTCTTTGGTAATCATGTCTATGTAGGCACAAGGCACCTAAGTGGCGGATTAGAATTCAGCAATGGTGAGCTATCGTAAATTACCACTGTGCCACCAGAGTGGCCCTTCTGCTTATTATTCACCTCTAATCCTGACCTAAACTCATAGACCTGAATAAAAAACCTCTTATTCTGCAGCAGCAAAGAAATGAAATCCCTCTCCAAGGATCAGCAACAATCAAGAGCAAGTTATTTAAGATTAAACATTTCTGAGAAACTGATAAAAATCTGCACACACACCCCCCACACACACCCCTATGTGGGACCCAAACTTTGTTTACAGAAAGACATCACATGTCTCCAAAGCCCTGCTAAAGTGTCATCTATAAGTCTAATTGTTCATAATTCAATTGAGTAGTTTTAATATAGTCAAGTCAAGTGAAGTCAACTTTATTTCTATAGCGCTTTTTCCAATAGATATTGTCTCAAAGCAACTTTACAAAATGCAGGAC
>JAOTRQ010074805.1:0-12049 GCA_028565875.1 Hoplisoma paleatum
CCCCCCCCCCCCCCCCCCCCCCAGACTGAACTTGTCCCCGGAGTCCAGCGCTCGAGTGACCGTCTCTCGAACCGTGGCCAGCAGCAGCAGCAGCTCCTCCCGTACGTCTCGTAGCAAGAGGAAGCGGGTGGAGGTGGAGGACGAGACCGTCCGTAGTAGCAGCGGTCCGACCCTGCGCAGCTCCTCCACCGCCGTTCGTACCGTCAGCCAGCACACCGAGGCCACCGGCGCCATCAGCATCGAGGAGCTGGACCTGGAGGGGAAGTGTGTCACCCTGAAAAACCACTCCAACAAGGTTCCACTTTCTTTCCTGTATACAACATGTCGGAAAATCATATTTTATATATAAATATGTTTATGTATGTGTGTGTGTATATTTATTTGTGTGTGTACCCGGTTATCTTTCTGTACGGGTTCGAAGGTTTTAGACAAATAGAAGTAGCAGGTTTCCCATGGTGCAGCAGTGACATTCTGTAATAACTGCTGATCCAGATAGTTAACAAAAATAGATTTATATTAAAATAAGGAAATTAAAATGTAACGTTATAATACGTTAAAGAATGTAAGTGTGTAAAGTGACTGTTCAACAATTTGTATTCATATGAGAACAGGTGGTACGTTAACGTTGCCCGTTACGTAAAGCCCCGGGTTCGATTTCTAGGTACACCCAGGTCTCTTTCTATGTATAGTTAGCATGTTCTCCCAGTGACTGCTTGTGTTTTTACTCGAATGTAATTCACTCAGCGACTGGAGACTCCTTGATGTCACACAATTCTTTAAATGGATGCATTTTAGTGGTGAAAAGGAAACAATATCAAAACAAAAACGATGCGCCGACTTAAAATATCGCCGTCCGGCGTCTTTTCATCTCCGTCGGTTAATCACGGTGGCACGACGAGCTTGTAATTGAATGTAAGCTTGTTGATCTTCAGCGGAACCCTGAGCCGTACTGCACTCACTGAGCGGTTACTTGTTCTAAAACAGCAGGCTGCAGGAACCGCTCGTGATTTCATTCTTTTAATCATCCCTTTGACTCCGAGAACACGAGTCCTTCCTGGACTGTTGCCAGGCAACAGAAGCATAATCCTGCTGCTCCTTTGTCCCCGGGTCCGGCTGCTCGTTCACCGAATCCGTCGTTCGGCCGGGCGGCGGTCGATTCCAGTGGAATCGGTGTGAGATGATCAGGAGGCTCGGTGGCTAGCACATGTCGTCTCTTACAGTAGGGAAGGTCTTGGGTTCGATTCCCAGGCCGAACGAGCCGTGGCATTGATGTGAAGAGTTCGTTTAGTTCTGCTCTTTATTTTGTAACGATTCGAGCTGAATCTGGGATCTCTGCACTTCTCGGATTGTGTGTGTCGTGTTTCTGACGTGCCTGTTGATATGAACACTGTGTGTGTGTGTGTGTGTGTGTGTGTGTGTGTGTAGGATCAGTCGCTGGGCAGCTGGAGACTAAAGAGGCAAGTGGGAGAGGAAGAGATTTCCTATAAGTTCACCCCGAAGTACGTCCTGAAAGCAGGCCAGAGCGTCCGAGTGAGTGGATTTGGATCTTTGTGAGGGTAAAGTACTGGAGGTGGGGCCCTTAAAGCCTTACTTAGTGTGTGTGTGTGTGTGTGTGTTCAGGTTTGGGCTGCAGATGCCGGTGTGGCTCACAGTCCTCCCTCAGACCTGCTGTGGAAGAGTCAGAGCAGCTGGGGCGCTGGAGACGAGAGCGTCACCCTGCTCGTCAACTCGGACGGAGAGGTGTGTGTGTGTGTGTGTGTGTGTGTGTGTGTGTGTGCAGGCATTTCTGTTGACACACTTGACTATTTTTTGATTTCTTTTTCACGCTGTCTGTGTCTTGAGCAGTTCACAGAAGGCACTGCGACATTCGTCTGTACTGTGTGCTTCCACAAAGTCTGGTGGATGGAAGGAAACCATGCGGTGTTTTATATAGGATTTAAAAACAAGAATTGATGATGATTTACAATAATTAATAATGAGCTCGATGTGACTGATCAGAGTAACGACGGATTATAAACCACAAGCAGGAAAAAATCCCTGAAAAGAATCTTTCAGTGGGTTTCAGATGAAAATCAGACTTAAAAATGTAGCAGTGTTATTTCTCTACTATCTCCATCTGAAGTCTGTAATCTCCCCGATCAGGAGGAAACAGACCCCACTGCTCACTGACAAAATGCCACGACATTAAACTAAAGAAGCTTTTCTGTCTCTGCTTCTCTCGACAGGAGGTGGCAAAACGAATCGTCACAAAGAGCATCGTGACCGAGTTCGAGAATGGAGACGACGAGAACGGAGATTTTGGAGATGAGGATTTGTTTCACCAGCAGGCGAGTTTCATTTACACGCACGCACGCACACACACACACACACACACACACACACACAGATCAAAACATTAGGACCACTTTTCTAGTATTGTGTTGGTCCTGTGTGTGATCGTCGTCCTGATTCCCCTCCAGAGCCTCCAACATGTGCTGTGTTCCGAAAGGATGCTGACCATAAGAGGGAGCACTCTAGCCATCAAGCACGCGCATAGTTAAAGTCGTTGCTTCGCTGTTCAATATCGATCAGATACAATTTTACAATGTCACTCGTCACTAAAATTCGAGAGTAAACACTATCGAGTTGGAACCCTCGGAAACCCGCTGCCCTCTAGTGTCATGGCGGTTAATCACGTCACAGTGTCAGAGGCTTTGGATCATTCAGTTGATTTGATCAAGCCCAGGAGCATGTCATCAGTTGTGGACCCGACCCCCAGATATATATATAAATTCCTCCCTCTAACAGGTTCTGTGTTGTTCACATGACTGGTCAGTGTTCAGAATGTTCGACCCGATCTGTGTAAACATGTCGATACTTCAGTACTAATATCAGCTCGTTGTGTTTGTGTGTTGTAGGGTGACCCGAAGACCCGTTCCAGAGAATGTGCCGTCATGTAAAGGAATAGTTGCTTTTTCTTTTTAAATTTGCCGCCGTAGATTTTCTTCGTAGAGCCACTACTTTTATATTCAATGATCATGAGTTTTTAATCCCACTCTCGACCTTCTCTGTCAGAATGTCTGGCACGTTTTATCTTTTATATCCCAGTTAATCATAAACTGTGTCGAGTTTGTCGTCTCGACTATCGGAACGTTTTTCATCGTCTGCATCGTTGGCATTTTTCTTTTAGGGTCCGATAGAACCGTCGATGGTTCCGGGTCCATGCAGCTTCCTCAGTATAACTGAGATTTTTAAATATACAAGAACAGCAGGAACTGCTGTTACAAACATCTGGATCGTGTGAGATCTGCGCTCAGGAACAGAGTCTGATGTTCTTTAGGCGGAGGATGAAAAACGTTTTCGAGCTGCGGCGCTTCGATTTGTTGGCTAGTTTACTGTAAGCCGAAACTGACGGCTGTCGCTTGGCTTTTGTTTTGTTTTTTTGCTTGGTGGTTCAGACGAACAGGGTGGAGAAGCTTCAGCTGGACGCAGATCCCTGTAGTAAAGGACACTTCTGCATTTACATTTCACAAGTTCTCTGATACGAACCGGATCCTTTCAGTGCAGCACAGATCAATTCAGATCGGCTCAAATCAAACTGTGTGGTCAGGAACGTTGTGGTTCCAGGCCTCACACACACACACACAGCTGTTCTACAGGGGTTCTACCCCACCCGAGAATCGAATTCGGTACCTCTTACTGTGAGGTGACCGTGTAATCTTCTTATAGGTTGCTACCAGATTTATGCTCTACAACATGGGTTCAATGCTGAAATTGTAAACTGTTGGGCCCCTGAGCAAGGCCCTGAACACTCAATCGAGTGAAAGCTTTTCTCGTGTATTCTGAAAATGATCTGGAAGGATTTCATTAAGTGTTGCAGTGATTTGTCATTTTCAGTAACCGTTTACTGAATATCTTTTTATTGGATATTAACTTGGAGAAACTCCAAGCAATTAAAATGTGTGTATAAATATTTGATAAGGCCGTGCTTTGTTGTGCTGATTCCAAGTCTGGGTAAATAGGGAGGATTGTGTTACGGTGGCATTCACCGTATGAATCATGCGGCTCTTGATCCGCTCTGACGACTCCTAACAAACTGCTGAAATATTAATAACATTGAGAAAATGCTGCCGGTTATTAATATAACCACCGAATTTTAATCTCGGCGTTCGTCTGAACGTCCTTGTGATGTTTTTTACTTTTATAACGTCCAAAAACACACAAACATTAACAATCATTTCCCCACATTCATGCTAAACGTTCCATTTACAGCCAGACGACGCAGCCGGTTCGTTTCCTTCCACCCTGTTAGTCCTGATACCACTCTGATGTATTTTACCGTCTAAACATTTTATCCTCTTTTTTTATATATAAATGTAAAAGGGGTCGTCGACTTTTCACACAGTTCATATTTGTCTAATCACGGCACCGGTGGGTTTAAATTCTACAGAAGTTTTCTCCGATCACACCAGTGCACATTTCTTTTGTGCTTCTTATTGGTGAGCACAATTAATTCCCAGTAAAAACTTTCTCCTCGATTTGATCTCGTTTAATTTCCATAATTCGTCCACGTCAAATTATTAAAGCTGCTGAATTATCGTCAGAATTCAACTTTTTATTTCCATTCAGGTTAAACAAACTGGTTTTAATAAGCTGAATAATAAAGTTTTGCATCTAAATCTTTTCTCTTGGAACTTCTGGAATCATGTTTATATTCGGAGTTGTATTTTGTCGATTAGGTTTGTTGGACTGGTTTTACTCGAGTGCAGTGATTTTGATGATTTTTTATTACGTTTGGTCTCTTCAGATCTCAGTTCCTGTGAGGAAGAAACTCGTTTATTTTTATATTAAGTGGCGATACTTCAACACTCCACGTCTGTGAATGAACGCGAGTCTGGAGGATTTTACACTGGTCACTAGCATTCGTTTAGTTTTTCTCTTCAGGGGTGTTTTAGTCGTGACTGTGATTGTGATGCCCGACTGTACCACTGCCAATGTGAAAAAGTCGAACCTGAATCCGGGTTTCTGAGCTCCAGTCTCGATCCGATTTTTAATAAACTGAAATCTTATCACGGAAAAACGTGGGTTTATTTTTTATTCGCTTTTAAGGGTGGAGGCCAAAATTTCTCACTTCCAACTTTCATTCTTCCGTTTTTGTGATTTGAATTATTTTGTACGCATAATAAAATAAACATTTTCCATAAGATCGTCGTGTTCAGTCTGTTTATATTTATAAATTGATATTTCATCGTATTACTCTGGTTATAATGTTGATCTTTTTGGGAAGTATAAGGATCAGATTTATTGGTCTGGGAATCCTGAGTGGGGGAGGGGGTGCTGGTGTTCCGGCTGATCGCACCCGTTGTTGTTTGGGTCGGTCTTGCAGGTGCAGGATTCCGTTCCAGGTTTGTGGCACACAGAAACACCCTGACTACAGATACACAGATTCATCTGTTGGGTTATCTTGAGTACATGTTTTTGGACTGTCGGAGGAATTCCTTGTGGACTATTTGTCATTAATTCCTCCTTATAAAGAAAAATGAAAAGTTGTGCAGATGAAACCTGCAGGTCTGCTGAGTTGGTTTCTTCTCTTAATTACTACATTAATGAAGTGCACCGTCCGGCTGGAGCGACAAATTCCAGCATGGATGTTTTGTAGCTGCAGCAGTGTGTGTGTGTGTTTCCTCATTTCTGTGCTTTTTTTATGATCCAGATTTGTGCGGACCCACCGACCGGCCGGCAGACCAACAAACCGCCTTTCATCTCGTGTTCAGTTCAAATCAGCAGCAGAGACGCGCTGCGTTTTCACGCCGTGTTTACTACCATCCAAAGAAGTGTCTGGTTTTCCAGCCTGGCGTCCCTGCTGGGTGACGAACATGCCGGTGCTAATTAGATTTTCCAGTTTCCAGCCTTTGAAATGTGGTGTTAAAAAACTTTAGCTCATTTATTGCAACGTCGAGCTTGTTAGCTAATGTAACCGGTTCAGTGTGAGATGAGATTTCAGACTCAGATTCAACATTGTTGCATAGAAACACATCAATATCCTTTTTTAGGATTTAAAAATAAATAAAAACATTTGTTGCATGGAAATTATGCTGCGTCTGTAAGAAACTATAAATGTTGCATCACGGCCAGGGTTTGATCCTCAAGTGCAAGACGGTCCGAGTGTGTTTGTGGGGTTTCTTTCTTTCAACCACAGTCCAAAAACATGCAAGTAAAGTCAGTTGAAGACAAAATAATCCATGATTTGACTCGTGTGATAAATGAACATCTTTAGTCATTAACGTTTGTGTGTTTTATATTAGTTTGTGTAATAAATACACAATAAATACACATTCAGTTTTCACTCATTAGATTTGATGTTTTGGTTTTTCATGATTTCGGAATTTGTTCTTTAAGGGAAACTTTTGAGCACCTAAACCATCAGGTACCGATAATCGGAGTACCCAGAGGAAACCCACACAGAAACGACACACAGCTCAACCCAGCCTGGCGACCGAACCCGGGACGTTGTTATAAGGTGACAGTGTTATTACCTCATCATTGATGCTTCAGACCTCGTCCACACCTCGATAATGATGCCGTTTCTACTCAAGTTTCATCACTCAGGATCATCACTTGGATCTGTGCTGCAGCCTCGAGAGTCCCGACGGGAACCAGTTTATTTTTCTAGCTGCCATTGAGAAGATTTATTCAATAATTACACTCAAACTCGGTGCAGGATGAGAGCAACAAGGATCTTTTTACGGTTTTATGAGGGTCACGGCAGGTGACAAACCCGCGGGTCAAGGCACCGATCCATGACGGGGCGCCACATCTCGGACGGGGTCGGTCGTGTCTGTAAACACACTCGGCCGCTAATGGCAGGGGTGGGTTAGCGTAAAACAGCGACCCCCTCTATATAAAAAAAGAGGTAAAACATATTAAAAAACAGAAAATGCTCACAGTAAATATAAATAAAATTATAGAAAAGGAAATTAGTGGCTTTTCATACTAAAGTAATCTATAATCAAGACCATGATTCCATTTTTAAACCCGTTTATTATTTATACATTTATAAGTGCTTCTGATGTCTGATGTTGATGTTAATTCGTGCCAATTTGTACCGCTTGTGTTTATAAAACCTCAAGTTGATGTTTTGCTGATGGATGTCTGAAGTTGCTCCTGATTGATCCGTAATTCACTTACGATTGGAATTGAGTCGTTAAGGCGAGAGAAACTCTCGAATCCCATCTGGGGTCGCGCAGTGAGACTAATTCAGTACACAGCCCGAAAATAAACGTGTCTATAAATGTAATCATGGCGTTTATATTTATATAAAACAATATCACACGAGAGCACGAGAATAAAGGCACATCAGTAATGACGAGCGCGTTACCCATCATGCTATTCACAACTCGAATCATTTCATCATAGCAGCCTCGTGCACAAAATAGATTTTTTAAAACACTTTAATGTTCTTTTACGAATTGAAAAAACCCTCCTACCTACAGCAGTTCGACTAATTCACATGATTATTACGTGCCAACAATATAAATAAATGCACAGTGTCCTGGGACCCGGGTTTAATGAATCCGAATCCAAGATTGTACAAACACACACGGACGGCGTTTCTCGGACATGACGGATCCTTGCTCACATCCAGAGACGCCCAAACGTTCATCGGTGGGTTCAAAAGTGCTTCTTCAGCTAATGAATCTAAATCACGACGCCGGTTCGAACTGAACATGGCGGATGAAATGAAGCGTTCATGCACATGCATCTTGTTCACCGCGCCCGAGTCCGAGCGCCTTTCGTTCAGGATCCGGTTGGTTTGGGGATTTGTTTTTGTAAAACTGCATCAGTCCACACGGGTTCATCTGTAATCTGAACACTTCCAGACTGTAACTTGTGATTTAAATTAAGAGCAGTATTAGTCCTGAATGAGGAATGAACAGAATGTTCTAATCAGTGGTAGCGCGCTGGTTCGATCGGCCCTCCGCCGTCTAATATAAATATATTTAATTATATATTACAGGATTTAAAACGGGCTGGTCAGGGTCGGTCCCTTCCGGCCACGTCACACGTCTGTACACACAGCGACTGATATTGAAATGATACAGCTGCTGTGTTGTGAACACACACTAGGGGGGCAGCAGTGAGCGCACATGTCCGGCGCGGTGGGCAACCCTAGTCTAGCCGTGGCACCCAGGGAGCAGTTAGGAACACTTCAGGTTCCTTGATCAAGGGCATTACAGTGGTGAACCTTCGACTGTGAGTCTCATGGATCTTCCGCTCGGATACGAGACGCAGCACAACGTGAACTGTGATGCGTATTTCCTCGTACTGAATAACGTGTGTATGTATCGCGTCCTCGTTTTATTCTAACAGGTGATTTAGGACACAGCGAGGATTTTGTCCTACACACATAAACACTGGATGCCAACGTCACCGTTCTGTGTAATAAAGTGCTCTTGTCTTTTCATCAAATAAATAAATGAGTAAACTAGATGCCACTAATGTGTGCGAACGCTAATAGATTTAATTTGGACTGTTGTAGTCCATCGTTTCTACTTGTTCATGCAGGGAAAGTCATTTCCTCATCAGCACAAATGGAAGGGTTCCGTCCCAACGATCGCTCTTAATTACACAGCTTATTAAGTGCTTGTACCTCGAAACTCTCACCATATAATAACGAAGAAGGATTTACACCATTTATATAAATTAGAACATCTTGTTTATGTTCTTAGCATTTAGCAGATGCCTCTTTCATTTACTAAACACATTTCATCCACTTTTTTTTTTACATTTCAGTGACACCACGTTCAAACTTTTCTACCTTGATCAAGTCTGAAGTTTGTTGTTGTGATATTTGCCTCTTTATTCCAATTTTGACCTTCATCCATTCGGGAAACACAGGCAGCCCAGTAGCGGGACTCCGGGAGCAGTTAGGGCACTTCTGGGAATCAAACTAGCAACCTTACGATCACAAGTTCAGTTCTCCAACCACCAGGACACACACACACACTAGTTATTGACACATTTTTGATGTCACATGCAGTGTTTGCAGTGGTTAGCTTGTGGTTAGAGGACTGAACCTGTCGTCGGTAGGTTGCTGGTTCTCACCTCACTGCTGCCAAATTGCCACACTTGGGCCATTGCACAAAACTCTTAACCTTTACTTGCTCGAACAGAAACGTCACATGGTTTAAACTATATACGACAAGAAAAGTGAAGACAAATACATTCTGTTTAAATATCCGTCTCACACTCGGCTCGACTCCAAACATCCTACAAAATATCTCTGCTGGGGGAGAGAATCCAGGAAGCAAATATGTCAGGCGGGAACAGATTAGATTTATAGATTTATGGACGGTTCGGAAACAGCTTAAATGCTTCATTCATTTTTGATATCAATATCCAGCTCGGTGTGCATTTAGGATCAGACGTTGGGCTGCATGATTTATCATTTCAGGATCACAGGATGAACGATGCTGCTTAACGCATATTAAACTGTCCGAGTTTTAGTGCATCTGAGAAACACAATAAACCTCGGTGCACTGAAAGTACCAGGATGTTAGACTAAAAAGGGCACAATAATAATAATAAAATGTGAGACGAAGTTACACAATTCGCACCAATCAGATGTCATTTTGTCGGTGTAACATAAGGGGCGGGACTTTCATACTGGCTATCACAGAATCTGAAGCAGAGACGACAGCTTTGTATAAATGTACAAAGTAGCGCGAAATAATTCATTAGAAGGGAGTAAACAAAAGCATAAAAAAATCATGTAAACAAAAGTCGACGGATCATAGAAGCGCCTTTAAATGTTTGTCCAGCATTTCGTGTCGTGTTACATTTAATGACGTCACTTGCGCACCAAAACTCGATTTGTAACGCAACTATACAATGTAAAAGTCGGTTTACATTTACAACATTTCATATAGCAAATGTGTTTTATGTATAGCACTCGTGGAGCTGGTCTTTATTTGTTTATTTATTTCTATTGTTTAGTTTGAATGTTGTTTTACTACTTGAAGAGATTTTGATAATAAAATGAAAGAAGAAATGAACCATCGTGTCATGTGTAAATGACTTCAGTGTGAGATTCAAGCTTCTCTAGTTAAATACACAAAAGTTTATACAAAGATGGAGCTTTCTGGACTCCTGTAGCCCTTCTGGACCGCCTCCACTCGTCTTCATTCACACATTCATTTATCCACTTCTGGTGAAATCTAAATTCTAGTGAACACTGGACTTCTAAATATCTCAGACAGAAAAAGTGATTGTGATGTCGGTTTGTTCCAATATCGTGCAGCTCTAATCAGAAGACAGAATTTAAAATGCTCATCATGCTTTTGGAAGTTCAGGATCTTTAGAAACTGTTTAACTGTACGGTTAAGCTGCCTCCATGAAGCTGTCATGATCTGCTGTCTCTTGTCTCACACATTATTCCTATTAAGAATTACCGACGATGAAGGACGGGGACGTCACTGGCAGGACGGGTTCTCCTCATGCGGCCCCACGGATTGCCGTTTAGGGCAAAGAATCTTGGCAAAAGCTCGACGAAAGCTGCTGTGACACAGCGGGTACAGGAAAGGGTTGATGGCAGAGTTAAGCCACAGGAGCCAGAACGTGACTTCATACCAGTGATGTTCGATACACGTGCCACTGCAGACCGCCCGAATAATCATGAGCAAGGTGTAGGGCGCCCAGCACACCCCGAAAACGCACACGATGATGGCCAGAGACTTGGCGATCTTCTTGTCGCGTGAGAGGCGTGAATGCTCTCCGTTCCTCGACTGCACTTGTGACTGAATCATGCGAGTCCTTAACCAGCAGCTCAGACCTTCCTTCTTTTTACTGACCGTCTTCAAGGACAGAGAGACGGAGTTGCTGGAGCTGGGCTCGCCGATGGAGCTGGGCGAGATCTCGTCTTCCTCGATCACGGCCGACACGGCTGCCGCGTCGCTCGACGAGACCTTCCGAGTCCTGACGAAGAAGACGGAGGACGAGGGCGAGGCGGTGACGTCCACCACCCTCCAGCCGTCCTCTCTCTCCAGGTCTCGATGCGCCGCCCGGCTCCTGTTTCTGCGCTGGATGTTGAGGTAGATGCTGAGGTTGAAGAAGGTCACCGAGATGAAGGGGGAGAAGAATTCGAACGTAGATGCGCTGAGGAGGAAGTACCATGTGCAATAAAACTCAGCAAAGCACTCGTCGGCCGGGACGATGCTCTCGCCAGCCACCAGTTCCCAGAAGATAATGGCTGGACCGTAAAGAAGAAAAGCCAGCAACCACACGGCTAGCATCTTTCCCACAGCGTGCCGGGTCATTCCCTGCTGGGCCCGGTATCTCACCTGGAAAATAGGGTACACAGGTACATCAGTAAATCTCACTGAAATAAGTGAATAACAAAATCATACACAACGTTTAATTTTCTTTTTGGTTTTATGAATAGCAACTGAGTTCACAGCAGAGGCTTTTGGTTTGGACCACCGTCCTGCTGGAAGACCCACCGACAGCCAATTTAAGTTTCTTAGCATAGACAGAACTTCCATTCGTATGTCATCAGCACAGAGTCAGAAGCCACTCACTTAAAAAGTTAAAATGCATTTCCTGGAACTGAATGAGAAAAGAAATGAGCCTCACATCCACATCGAATCATTTAGCAGATGATTGCACGACACGTTTTCATTAAACACATTAAACAGTTTGTCGTGTCGGATCAGACCACAGATCGATATTAATGATCTTTGTGCTGATTTTTCGTTCCACTTTAGCTGTACGTGCTTGTGTAATGAAGTTTTACAAAGGGTTCAACTATTTCACAATAATACATAAACATCTAAGGATTATTTTAAAAGCTGTTTGGTGCCAGTGTGAATCAAACACACTCACTTCTGTGATCGATTGGTGTTTTGTCCTTGCTGTGTTACTATAATGAGTTCGACCCAGTCTGACCTGGATAAAGTGGGTGTAACATAAAAGCCCAATTTCTCTCAATCTACACACACACACACACACACACACACACACATATATATATATATATATATATATATATATATATATTCGTTTTTCTGAATCG
>JAOTRQ010074816.1:0-12049 GCA_028565875.1 Hoplisoma paleatum
CGAAATACTTCCACAACACCCTCTTTTACTCCACCATCACCTAAATACTCCCACAACACCCTCTTTTACTCCACCATCAACTAAATACTCCCACAACACCCTCTTTTACCCCACCATCACATAAATACCCCCATATTACCCTTCTGTTATGCCACCATCACCTAAATACTCTTACAACACCCTCTTTTACTCCATCTTCACCTAAATACTCCCACATCATCTGTCTGTTACCCCACCATCACCTCAATACTCCCACATCACATGTCTGTTACCGCACCATCACCTAAATACTCCAACATCACACCTCTGTTACCCCACCATCACCTAAATACTCCCACAACACCCTCTTTTACTCCACCATTAACTAAATACTGCCACATCACCCCTCTGTTACCCCACCATCACCTAAATACTCCCACAACACCCTCTTTTATCCCACCATCACCTAAATACCCCCACATTACCCTTCTGTTATGCCACCATCACCTAAATACTCTAACAACACCCTCTTTTACTCCACCATCACCTAAATACTCCCACAACACCCTCTTTTACTCCTCCATCACCGAAATACTTCCACAACACCCTCTTTTACTCCACCATCACCTAAATACTCCCACAACACCCTCTTTTACTCCACCATTACCTAAATACTGCCACATCACCCCTCTGTTACCCCACCATCACCTAAATACTCCCACAACACCCTCTTTTACTCCACCATCAACTAAATACTCCCACAACACCCTCTTTGACACCACCATCACCTAAATACTCCCACAACACCCTATTTTACCCCACCATCACCTAAATACTCCCACATCACCCATCTGTTACCCCACCATCACCTAAATACTGCCACATCACCCCTCTGAACCCTCTCATGACAATTTCTAAACAATACTAGCCATGTGGCAGCAATCTGCTGAAAGAGGCAACTGGCATTAAGGAATATATTCTGTACCACAGAACACGACCAGGAGCATTATAATGTGCTCACTAGAAAGATGGCTTCATCTGGTTCATCTTGAATGCATCTTTACTGAGATAAGCAATGTGCACACACCCAAACGTCCACACGATGTAGAAGAATCATCATTCACATTTCATGACTGGCTTGAGTCATCAGAATTTTATTTTTTTTAAAGTCACTTTGAAATGTGTTGTTGCTGTCTGATGAAAAACATCCATCTCACTTTCAGCTAACGGACCAAACACTAATTAGTTAACTTTGTGTTTTGCACAAACTTTTCTTTAGATGAAAAAATTGCAGGTAATTTTACTGTATTGTATCAAAATTGCACAATATGTGATATTCTTCCACTGCTAATGTGATTTTTTTTTATTGAATTTTTTTTTGAGAACACGTTTTTCATCAGACAGTCATTTTCCTGCTTTTTTTCAACGCATCAACTAGAACCGTGTAGATACAAGCTTAACGAGATAATAATAATAAGTGTCCACTTATTCATTTAATGTTCATAAATGGTGAGCAAGTGTAGACTGATGAGTAAAATAACAGTTGCGAAGGCACTTTAAAAGGTTTTCACATGTTTAAAAGTTTAATTTTAAACTCTATTAAGAATAATTAAAAATCACTTTTCTTTCATTTTAATTCTTTCAGCAACAACACATTTGGCTGTGTGTGTTTTACTGTGTGACTAGATTGTTTGGGACTCTTTTCTGATTAGTAAAGTCACACTTCTAATAATAGATTCCGGGTGGGAGTCGCACCTGTAATTCGCAGGTCTGACAGCTGTACGTGTGGTTGTGAGGATTACTATAAATAATTCTCCATTTATATACCAGATGTTCAATTTCAAGTGCTTTATAAATGTGATCTGAGTCCATGTAATAATTAATGAAAACTTTTTTTTCTAAAAGACGTAGCATTGTCCTCTGTCACCTGACCACCCTGCACAACCCCAAATGACTGACTCAAATATTATCTTATATTCTTTCTATTTGCTGGAGGATTGCCATTAACCCATGAACACTAACGTTAAAATTAGTAACACCATCACTAACGTTGGGTTTATTTTACCTGGTATAAAGCTCCTGATTTAAACACACAAACACTAACCGGGTAAATTCCACCATAAAATATGTTCCTCTTTATCAGTAACGTCGGGTGAAAATCACTTGAACCCGGAGCCTCTTGAATAAAACATAGATGTGAGGAGGGAATCTACCAAACCATTAATGACACCAATGATCGTCCTGAAACTACACAAAGTTCAACCATGTAACTCAGAAGGCAGTTACACAATGAAAATCACATGACAACAATTGTGTCTGGTCCTCCCCTCTGAAAGGTTGAAACCCCCTTGTACAAGGACAATTTCCTATATAGAAAAATGACTTAAAGAACTCGACGTCTGTGCCATAACGTATGAATGCCCCAATGAAATAGAAATTACAAGACACATTGATCAACTAATTGATAGATAGGAAAACAAATGTGTATTATTATACATACTCGTGCTTCGTTTTTATAGATTCATGTATTCCTTAGCAATAAATCAGTCCTGACACATGTGTACATAGATTTTTACAGACTATTGGAAAGTTATTGAACTTCACATGATTATCTGTCACTCACTGATCGGGTCCAAATTGCTATTGATTGATGGAGCTCACTTTAAAGCTGTACACACACTCACACAGAGTCATTCGAACATTAATTATTTTGATCCTTACAGCCTCTATTCACTTTTGAGGCTGAGGGTTTGATTTCTGAGGCTCTGCAATACAGCCACGGTTGGGTCCTTGAGGAAGGCCCTTAACCCTGTCTGCTCCAGGGCACCGTGCAGCAGCAAACAGCTTCTAAACAAGCTGGGACATGCAGAAAAATGTTTATATTGGATTTATGACAATGGATGTATTAGATAAGTTTAAAGTTGATTACTTTGTTTAATGGACATTTCAATGGAATTTTAAATACTCATGCATGTGCATGGATGTTCTCAGATGACTGGAAAGCTGTTAATCTTTGCATGATTTTATGTCACTGACTGATCAGGTGCAAATTGCTATTGATTAGCTTTACCACAGATCTCTCTCTCTCTCTCTCACTCTCTCTCTCTCTGACTCCTTCTCTTTTATAAGTTGAAATGTACCACATAAAATGCTATTGCTGTTATTTAAACTTCATTTTCCTTTTTTACAGAACACCAAGTTTAGTTACTGTACCACAAGAGTAACAGTTGATATATTATTAACTACTAATTATTAATAATAGTAACGATAATCATAATTTGTATAATTGTTGTGATTGTTATAATTATGTAGTTTATATTTTTATTAGTAGTATCAAACAAAGTACTTGTAATAAGTAAAAGAGAGTGTGTAGGGGAGGGGGTATCTCTTATAAATAATGCAAACCAGACAAATAGAAATAAATTACACAATTATTATTTTAATTAAAAAAATATGTTAAATAAAACATGTTGATATAACATTTACTACACTTAGGAATCTAGGGTGTGCATTTAGTGCAGAGCGAGGATGGTTGGGAGTGGTGTTGAATCTCACAAGTTTTTTCAATATTTAATAATTGTGACTATGGAACCCTCGGCTAAAGTTGCCAGATCCTATGAGATAAAGAACATCAACAAAGTGAGAAAAACGTCAAAAAGATGTGATTTAACTTTGTTGTAGTAGATAAAAGCTCAAAAACTGAGTTTTTTGATTTTTGATTTTCAACATGATAAATTCAAAAATTTGTAATTTAAACATAATAATTTAAATTTGTAAATGTAAACTATTTCATTTTCATTGGAAAATACCAGAAGTCGGCTTTGTAAACTATCTACTTGATTTCTAACGTCTGTTATATGACTATCAATTGACATGTGACATTTGGTCTGTGAAGCACAATCAGACAAATCATGGCTCAAAGATAAATCAGTGTTCATTTATATATTTGTTAAAAAATGACAATTTCCTAAAAACTCCTTTTTTGAGACCCATGATTTGACAAATCTTTGAAATGGCAGAACTCAGTCAGTACTTAAAGAGATTTAGGCCAAAGTTTTCTGATAATGTTCTTTAAGTTGTGTAGAATAACTTTGTGCATAAAACAGAAAACCTCCAACAAAGACTTAAGCTGGGATCTCACAGACAGGGACACACTTTATGTAGGCAATAATTTATTTTAAGGTTATTGATTTCTCTCTCTTTCTCTTGTCTTACCTGGGAATCCAACTCGGGACTTCTTGCTGTGAGGTGACAGTACTAACTACTAATTTACCATGACACCCTGTAATCCAGATCATTAAAGCATTTTACTCAGTAACAGATTTAGCAAATCACAGTTCTTAGTACAAATCACACACACATTTATATAATATGTTTAAAATAGTATTTACAACTAATCAATTACTACAAAAAACTACTTAATGACAGTAATGCGACGTGACGATACCTCTGGTATCAAATAATAAAAAACACTGATTTTTTTATATTTAACTAACTAATTGAATGAACTATGTATATGATAAACGACACGCTCTGAAGTGTACATGTGTTATTGTTTCATTATCCACTCAGGATTATTCTTACTGTACTCAGGAAAATGCATAGATGATAGATACTCATGTGTTTACATTACAGCAGTGTTGTTGTGGACTTGTACTGCGTCTGTAGTTTGGCATGTCTGACTTGAAAATAACTGAGTTGTTTACAGGAACACAACACCATGACTCAAAGTAAATTAGCAATGGTTGCTTCACTAACAGAGCTGGTGTAGTCAGTAAAAACATGAAACTTCATTGTGCATGATTTTACATGTATGTGCAGATGATCTATGGTGTAACGCTATGTTGGTCGAATCAAACTAGAGTTAGCAACATGACTTGAGCAATTCTGAACTGCATGGTGATTGGACTGTATAATCAGTGTAAAACTTCACCTCAGAAGGAATGTATTTAGCTAGTATAATTAAACTCATCAGGTAACATTTGCCTTAATTTGGTATGTTTAAAATGGAAAAATAAGGACTCTGGTAATTTATATTTAAAGCTCATGAACTGTTTTTACTGAAGCAGATCAAAGACTTTTTATGTGGGTAAAAATAAAATAATTGCAATGAAAATTCTTGTTGTTGTTGTTTGAATAATTAAAGCTTAAATTACATCAGCACGATTCTTAATCCCAAGAAACAAGAAACAAAATCAGGTCCTTAGGGGCGGAATGGTGGTTTAATGGCCTCAAAGCAAGATGATCTGGGGCTTTCTGTGTGGATTTACATGTTCTTCCTGTACTGGGTACTCCGGTTTCCTCCTACAGTCCAAAGACTTCAGTCAAGAGATACTGGAGATTGGAAATTGTTTTCTCTTTGTGTGTGTTCGTATGCATGTGTGTGTGTGTGTGTGTGTGTGTGTGTGTGTACCCTGGAACAGACTGGCAAGCTGTTCAAGTGCTTAGTGTGTGTCCCATGGTGACCCGAAATAGTATAAATCATTGGTAAAAATAGATAATGAATGTATGTATGGATGGATAAAGTATTATTAAGGTGTCATGGTCGCTAAGTGGGTTGCACTTTGATTTCGGTTAGAGAAGTAAATAAGGTTTGACTTGATTTGAACTTTAACACATGTATTGGATCTTAACTGAGCAGTTACATGACAACATCAAAGTAAAGGTGGAAAAATGCAAACAAATGTTGCCCACATGTCAGGGTAGATCATTGCCCTCGATCAAACCAGAGGTTGGCATTAGTGGTGACTAAGTGACATTGCAATTGGGCAAATGGACACACTATATTGAGAGAAAAAGGAATAGCTTAGCCAAAAATACTCAAATGTTGCTAGTAATATTGTTATTATTCTTGATAGTCCATGTTTCAGTACGGCCTTCCTAAAAGCTCTTCTCCATAGTTTGCCAAGATACAGGATGCATTTGAATACAAAATGTCACAGGGTGCAAAAATATATGCAGTTAGAGTGCTACTGAGGTCAATCATGACGTCCAAGTACCAGCTGACCTTAAGAAATGAACCCGGACTGTAATCCATCATCCTGTTAAGTGGATATTTGTTGGGGATGGAGTGCATGTATATCTGATTATGTCACATGTTGGCAGAGATACCGTACTTGGTTAAACTGTTCTTCCATGACACCATGGGTCTGAATGTATGCGTATGTTCCTTTCCTTGCATTTGCATTGCTTTTAGAATTTATATTTATAAGCCCTGGCTGCAGTTTATTCAGATATAAATGTACTGCTGGATTGTATTCATACAGTAGCAGTGCAAACAGGTCTGGATACACTGACCAGGCATAACATTATGACCACTGATCATCACAGGCATAGTGAATAACAAATTTTCTTTATCATCTTTATGGATGATTTCCTCACCAAACCTGTTAGTGGGTAAGATAAGTTGAGCAAGTTTGTACAGCATAAGTTTGACTATACTTATGTTTGACTTTACTTATTGCCAAGTTAGTAGCTGTTTCTGACAGAAAGGTGTCAGACTACACGTTGCATCACAGTTGCAGGGCTGTTATGGCGGCTAAAGAGGAGCCAACAAAATATTAAAAAGGTGGTAATAAAGTGACCATGACTTTTAACATGTTTATTTTTGTATATCCATGTGGATCGCAACTGCTCTTATTAACACCATATAAAACCCACCCATCTTTGTTCTGTAAATTAATAAAAGATAGTTTGGTGTAAGGAAAAATGAATCATTTTGACTTCTATACAACCTGATTGCTCTAATCAACTGGCAAACTTCCACCAGAATTTTGGCAGGTAGATCAGTTGAAGATTCACCGTTCAGCTGCTGAATTTACATTCACCGTACATGAACGGTATGGTACGGTACGGTTACAGGTGAAAAAAAAGTCCTACAGGAAGTGTTGTGTTGTTGGCTGCAGGCTTACAACTCTGGACTGGACTGTACGGTACGGTACGGTTACAAGTGAAAAAAAAGTCCTACAGGAAGTGTTGTGTTGTTGGCTGCAATTCACAACTCCCCCCTCCCAGCCAAATAACAGTTTATACAGTTGATCTTTTTAAGAGGTTTTGTGTGTGAACTTTACGGCCACTACTATTTTGATAACCATGGACATATAAGTATAAATTACGACGTTTTCGGTAGTGACAATAATGAGCAATCAACTCAAGTGTGTGTGTTTTGCGATAAATTAACAGTGCTGTGGATTTATGTAATTACAAACACAATCAGGCTCTACACCATCTAGTCATTTTATGGCTCAATAATTGTATGTATTAATAAATGTAAAAAAAACCCTCTATTTATTAAATACTCAAATTTTCATATTTATTAAAAACTAAAAAAAAAGTACTCTCATTCTGGGAGAAGAATTTTTTTGTAGAGCCTATAGATCTACTCTAACTTGTTTAAAAAGAGGTATAATATAATATTAAATCATTTTATATAAAAGTTTTAGCTGAATGCCATAAATGTAATCTTCTAGTTTCAACTTTTGATTGCTGCATTTTTTTACTGCCGCTTGAGTCAAGGCAAGACAAAATCCCTGAATCTATACAAAATAAATGGAGACACGTAATCTCACGACTGGAGTCAGTCGCTCAAAGTTTGTTTTAAAATGCAAGGACGCTCAGGGAAAAGGTCACGATGTGCTGTGACACCCATTCCAACATATAAACTGCCTGACAGAACACTCTACAGTTCATCTCATACCGTTGCACACAATATTGAACAGTGTGTGTGTGTCTGTGTCTGTGTGTGAGTGTTGGGAATCGGCTAAACCAGTGTGTGATAATTGCTGATGCTCAGAACTCAGCTAATTATGTCGAGGAACATTCCGACTGCCGGGTTGGCATGGTAACGATGAAGGTGTTAATTATTTTCTGACTTAAGAGGAATGGAATCCCCTCCTCTAAACACATATGTCTCTCTCTCTCTCTCTCTCTCTCTCTGTCTCTCTCTCTCTCTCTCTCTCTCTCTCTTTCTACCTGTTTTACCTCACCTCAGTTTGAGCATCTGGTGTAAGAGGAACCAAAGCAATATAATACTTTTATTTAGTTATAAATACAATAGTGTTAAAACAAATAGCAGTGGTACATCCTTTACGTCATGGATCACTGTTTTAGTCAATACTTAACCTGAAATTGTACCTGAAAATTAATGAAAACAAAACAAACTCAACAATTATCATTCCGAGTAGCATTGATTAAAATGTGATTGTTCAAAATAATTGCAATGGAAAGTTCACTTGGGGGTGAACTTTCTGAAATAACATGAATATACATAATAAATATTATTTAATGTTGAAACAGTATGTATGTTGGGTTGTGACATTGTTCTAATGAAGAGCATCCTACAAAAAAAATATTGTAAAGGATAAAAAAATGAAGCAAATTATAAAAGGTTCAGATTAAATCATCTCAAATACCTTGAAGAGGCAACCAACACTTAAACACACAAGGACATGCAGAATTACCTACAGAGTAGAACATGACATTAAAAGCTAAAAGCAAAATCTTGATATGCAAAAGACTTTGGTGGAATATAGTCCAAACATCCTGGGCTGGAATGCCTGTCCCTGGGTGCCTCACCTACACGAAACACAGATGTTATGCAGTTGTCAGAAACGGTGGTGATACAGTTTACTGATTTACAGGAAATCTAAATATTGTAGCGCTTTTGTGTTTTACATTTTAAATACTTCCTCCAGTACTTCAGTTATCTTCCACTTCTCAGTGACAGACACGTTACACAGCCCTAGGTGGATGTTCATGTGCAAATGTGTTGCAGTCTTGGAGTACCTGTGTAGTGATCTGACGGTTTGGCAAGAAGCCATTGATGCACCCGGGAGCAAATTTGAAACCTTAGTTTCTTGTCTTGTATTTGGTTATAGTTAAAGTCAGTTACATTAAAGCCTCTGATAAATGCTGCCTTTAATATCTTGTGCAGACTTTTATTTTATTGAATAACCTGGAAGAACAATTTTTGAAGAAGTTTCTTCACTTTCTGTAATGTCATAACATATTTGATTGAATTCCAGTTCCAGCTCTGAGCAAATAAGGCTTAAGGGCCATGCTCAAGGACCCTTTGGGTTACTAGTCCTGTTCCAAACCACTTAGCTATGGCTGGCTTTTGTAACAAACTGCTATTATTTTGAACATATATGTGTGAGTCTTAACTTGACAACATTTTTTACTTTCAGTTTTGAGTTTGAGTTGTTTAAAAGGTTTATTTTCTTTACATGATGAAACAAGCTCATGTCCAATCGATGAAGTGACGTCCCTCCCTTCATTTCAAGGATTGCTATTGGTCATTTGAGCTCTACCCTATGTTTAATCACTGCCCCCTCAGTGAGGAGCCTTGACCTCCTCCACTATGGAAAAAAAACCCCAGATTGGTCCTATCAAAAGTTTGTGTTTCCAGTTCAGAACACCTTGACATTCATAGCTCTGTTTATCAGTGTGTGATTGTGTACTTAGATCTTGTGTTGTTGAGAGGACGGCTGAGCATAAATATCCATGTGCAGCATTCGCATTCCAGGTTTAAAAATATATGTGAACCCTTGTTCACTTCTTTCAAGTTCCAGACAGACTTATTTTCATGTAGCTGCTGATTTATTTAACTCTTATTGCTGTGCAACAGTTAAACTGGGTTAAGATATAAACACGATACCAGTGATACCACAATAGATGTGAATTTCTGTGTAATTAAACTTTAATTCACATTCAGGCACTACAATGATGCTGAACTACCCATAGGCCGTATAACAGCAGATCTGGTGTTTCACTTAATAGGACACATTTTATACTGCAAATCACAGAATGCATTGCAACAGAGCCAGACCAACAAGCCCACTGCACTTTTTCCTTATTCTGTTGCACTTTCATACAGGGTTAAAACTCAGTTTTACTCATGCGGTTTATTTAAATATATCTTTTTAAACATTTCCTTTTGCACATTATCCACAATGCTGTTTATTTATCATGTTTAATAAATGTTGGCTCGCTCTAAGATTTTGACACCCCTGCTCTACATCGATATTTATAGTTTTTAAATGTCATTTTGAACCTTATTTTCCTTTTTGCACCAGTTCTAAAGTCATTTTTGTAAAGCATCTGGCATGTGCTGTAAGAATTTGCATTTTCCCCCAGTTATCTTCCACTTCTCAGTGACATACACGTTACACAGCCCTAGGTGGATGTTCATGTGCAAATATGTTGCAGTTTTGGGGTACTTGACTAGCGATCTGACAGTTTGGCAAGAAGCCATTGATGCACCCGGGAGCAAATTCAAACCCTTAGTTTCTTGTCTTGTATTTGGTTATAGTTAAAGTCAGTTACATTAAAGCCTCTGATAAATGCTGCCTTTATTGTCAAGTGTCTCTGGATTCTGAAGAGAATGAAGCAATTATAAAACAAATCATTTATAGGTTTATTGTATTAGAAATAGATCGGAATAGAAAAATATAAATATTAGGCAGAAAAGGTTGTTAATTCGGCATGTATTAATTCATCTATTAAGTCCATGTTGTATCTTGTTATATCTTCTTTTTTGTATGTATATATATATCGAGCCACCATGTCTTTGTCATTGAAACAATTATAAAAGATCAAATAATTTTACTAATAGTTACAGATATAGTCAGTGTTCATTCACACTCAGTGTAATTGCGGCTTATAATTTCGATAGGGTATAATACTCGATGAAGTATTAGAATGTTAGATGGGAGGAACCAGGATGGGACACCAGACTTTGGTGTTGGACCTTCTGTTCTGGAGGCGTCTTGGGCCTAAATCAGCGACACACTGACGGAGGAGGGTGCCTACCTGGTGACCCCTGTGAAGAGCTGGTATAAAAAGTATAATAGGTGCTCAGTAAGGAAAGAGTTTGTGCTTGTTAGATTGATCTTTATGTAGGATTAAATGTTGCTGATGACGTGTAAACGGCCATAATGATTTAGATCATAGGTGTGTGTTCTGTGTATTTGTAAGATTAATACATAATGGCAGAGCCCTGTGTATAAGTTTATTTGTAAAGTGCAGGATTTAATCATCTACTTGTATTTGGTTATTTATTATTTATTATATATTATATACATATACGTACATGCTCTCTTCACTGAAGACCAAATTATGATAGATTTCACCTGCATAATTTAATATTTTACTAAAGGTTGGTTGTTTCTATTTTAACTGGAATTTCTGGCAGATTAAATTTTTTCTGCAGTTCGCGAATTCTCAAGAGGGTTCAGGTCAGGACTCTACAAACCAGTTTTGGATCATTTGAAAGATCCAACCGCATCAACGTTTTTACCTTCTGGTTGATTGTTTTAGGCTATACTAAGAAAATTTAAACATGATTTTAGACATTTATTTTGATTCTACTCTTATTTTACTTATTATATACAGTTTAGCAAAATTTCTGACAGCAAAACAAAGCGTGTGTGTGTGTGTGTGTGTGTGTGTGTGTGTGTGTGTGTGTGTGTGTGTGTGTGTGTGTACATTTGTATAGGTAAATATTCATTTTACAATTATGCAAATATTCATTTTTTTATGTAACTGAGCTTTACAATAAATAATACACTTATTTATCATGCCAATAAAGCAAATTGTGAATTCAAATCTGCATTTCGTAAGCTTTGTACTTTACTCTGCACAATGCCAGTAAAGTTGAATTTAATCTAAACTATAATTCATCATGTCATTTATTTATTTTTATTTAGTTACAACACTGGCACGCTATACATCAATTAAATTGCTGGTGATTTCTTCTCATCCATGCATACTATATCCAGTATGTATTTAGTTTATCTGCCTGTTGGGCTCCTGAGCAAGGCCCTCAACCCTCAATTGTTCAAAAAATTGTGTTTTATTGTAATTTCAAGTCGCTTTGGATGAAGACGTCTGTAAAATGCTGAAATTGTAAACGTATAAGTGTATACATTTACCATTACTGTATTTATTATGAATTTTGTAAAATGTCATGTTTTACATTTTCATTCACATTCACGACACACACACACACACGCACGCACACACACACACACACACACACACACACACACACACACACACACACACACACACA
>JAOTRQ010074825.1:0-12048 GCA_028565875.1 Hoplisoma paleatum
TACACACACACACACACACAGTGCATCTGGAAAGTATTCACAGCGCCTCACTTTTTCTACATTCTGTTACGTTACAGCCTTATTCCAAATTGTATTAAACTAATCTCAAGTGAAATTTTTTTGAGAGTTTTGAAAGTTCATTTATATAAAATTTATATAAACACCTAAACACAAAAATTACGATAAATGAATCTATCTATATACTATAAAGAACTGCAGTTGTGTCCAGGATCTACTTTTTATTCCCAAGACCATGATCAAGATAATTAGCATGAATACATTTACAAATATGTTTATTAAGCTAAAATATTATTTGTCTTTCTTCTGTAGTCATCTTCCTTCTTCTATTCAAAATGAAGTCCACAATAACTTTGTTGCAGGTAAACCAAGCTTAATTATGCATGATGGGACAATAACCAATACAATTGTCCATCTCTAAAGACAAGCTACTGTGTATTCAAAGAAAGTGTGGTTGGGGAAAACTGAGCCTGGTGTGGAGTGATTATATTTGTAATTTAATTTTGCCAGTCACAAGAGGCGAGAGATAAGACCGACTGCAGTTTTCTGTGTCCAACCATGAATAGCACTGGGAAAATAGACAATAGAACTGTGGGGCAGACTTTGCTTCATTGTAAGTGATCTGTGATGGATGGATGGACACAAAGACAACATGTTTGAGCAAATTCATAAAAACAGTGTGAATACAGTACTTCTATGTACACTAAATATTCACACTGGCTGGAAAATACTTTAAGTGCTTATTTAATCAAATAAACCTGAACCATCTGAGGACATGTGGCTTTCTCTTGATACTGGAAAACAACCTGTCTGAATGAATGTCATATTTTCTGTTTTTAAACATTTGATATTAGGTATAATATGAGGTATAATTCAAATATATGAGGTATAATTCATTTAATTGATTTTTACCAGTTACATTTTCCTGGTCCACCCCTTTATTTGTCAGTCTCAAACACAAATGTGAAAGGAGAATGGTTGGATGGGTTGGCTAGCAACTCACCCTTGAAAAACCTGCAAATACTATGGCAACAGCAAAGAAGAAGCTTAGATCTGGTTGTTCGAGTGGAAATTTGGAATTGAGTCATAGGCTGATGCCAAAAGCAAATGCATCGCTAAAATAACCAGGACATAAGATAGAAAATCACCCCGAACATGGCAATTATAGGTAAATACATATACGATCAGTCACTAACTCGATTACTCTGTCATTTAAACATTTACTTTATTGACATCCCTGAAATTGCATTTCTTTTTGCAAACATTTATTTTTCTGTGACTTTTGTGATTTTTTGAGTTGTACTTTTTGTACTGCAGGGAACTCGGTAGCACTCACTTCGCCCACAGCATCAGTGAGTTAGCCCAAAGTTTAAATAAAATTTACATAGTTATGACTCCCTTTGAATTTGACAACCAAATGCAACCACTTAAAAAGTAACACTTTTAGCTAAATAATTAATTCACTGAAATTTATTTTCACAGTATCATTCCGATGAAGGATACTCCTGTAGGGCATGCCAAGCTTTAATGTCTTTATTTAAGCATTCAGTTATGCAATGCTTTATTATGGTCTATCCTCATGAGACAAACACACACACACACACACACACACACACACACACACACACACACACACACACACACAATTTCAAACTACAAAGCTTAGACTGACCTCTGAGTTTGAGAACTGTTTGAGAAATTGTTGTTTTCATTGTTTTTGTGTCTTAGCTGAAATAGAATCAATGATGGAGCCAGAATGGGTAGTGTAGTCAAAGAGCAAAAACACATTTAAGATTCCAAAGGACAACACACAAAATGGCATCAATCCAAGAAGAAAAGCAAAGTAGTGAAGGACAAATGTGTGACCCTGAATCTAGGACCAAAGATAACTGATCTCAGATCAGCAGGAGAAACATCGTCCTTATGTGCAGTCAGTGCTGGATCTTCAGATACTACAGGGTGAAGATAGGCTGAGTGTGATTTATACAGGTTCTATGCAATAAAAATGTATTTCTCAAATGGGCACACAAATAATGTTGGTACTGGGACTTGGAATTAGAGATTATATAATAAATCAGTGTAAAGAAAGCCGCCTGAAATGACTTCATCTATAAATCTCTGACTAATTATTCAATCTTAATAAAAATTTCAATTATGTTTTAAATAACTATTGTAAATTACCAGTTAACTGTCCAGTCTGCACATTTTAGATTATACTCTAGTTCTAAGGGAATAGAGGATATCTGCAGTATATGTTTGCCTGTTTGTCTAATCATTTGATTGTCTGTCATTGGCATGTCTGTCTATCTGTATGCATATTTTTACAAAGGTTTTAATGTTTTTTTTGTTGTATAGGTTTGTATTCTATTCTATTTTACCCTTTTACTTTGTGGACCGTTATCGATCCCCAGAGTATCTCGGCAATTACATTTTACGGGGTAAGTTGCCTGGTCTTTCCCCAACCCTGTTATCTCTACAGGGATCTTGTGTGTGACTACAATTTACACATTTCCGATCAACCTAGTGCATGTTTTTTGGACTGTGGGAGGAAACCCGGGAGAATATGCAAACTCCGCACAGAAAGTCCCCAGCCCGACCCGGGGATCGAACCCGGGACTTCTTGCTGTGACAGTGCTAACCACTCAGCCACCGTGCCGCTATAGGTTTCTATACAGAAATATATTTGTCTGAGTGGTGGGATAATCAGGTAGTCAGGTAATTACATCTTTTTAACTGGGATGTATGCATAATTCACTTTTTGCCTATATCATTATTGGTCTCTACCACTCCTATTAACATTTCGAATTTGATTTAAATTATTAAACACTGGAAAAATGTGTCCACTTTAAATTTTTAAATTTTGTGTTGATCACACACCTTTGTCCAAAGTGACTTCAGTTGCAAGTGAAGATTAATTTGAGCGATGGAGAGTCAAGGACCTTGCTTAGGGGTTTAACAGTGGCAGTTTAGTGTTGCAAAAAGTTGTGTTGTTGGCTACTGAAAACGTACTGGCTACTTCTCCGTACACTTTCTCTCAGCAACAAAGAACAGAGCTGCATGAGTTTTCTAGTTTACAGCAGTATTGAGAACGTCAGCTGTACAGAAAACAGCAGGAATATAATGTAGGAGGGAGCTGTACCTACTATTCATGGTAAATCAGTAGATGATCTCTAAGTACATTAGCGTTTTGTGTTTCAAGCTGTGTCGAGCTTAGCACACATTAACCACTAGCACAGTGTTTTTATCCATTCTGAAATGCAAAACGCAGCCAATCCAGTCATTTTAAAGCTTGAATAATGCTTGTTTAAAAATCCTTTGTTATCTGACATTGTCATGTTTATTAAATGCGATCAAAACTTAAAGGATCAAAAATTCTGGAGTGAATTATACTAGAAATATCTCTTTATGTGAGAGGGATTTTGTGTGAAGATCATCATCAATATGTTTTGTAGAGCCCATGGACTTATTCTAACATGTCTAAAAATGCCCTTTTAAAGAAAATTTTGTTAGAAACAACAATTATAATGAATGCCATGCAAACTCCATAAGCAAAGATTAGAATCTTAATAAAAGGTCTAAAAGGTAAATTTTGAAAACTGTTTTGTAATGCCATCTTTATATGATCATGGCTGGAAAAACCCTTGCTCAATAATAATGGCCTTGTTAGCCTAAAGAATTGTAATAGTCACATGTAATTGTTCCAAAACATATACCCGGAACAACAGGCAGCTTTATAGCAGCAGACTAGTCAACCTCGGAACACTATGACTGACTGCTGATGATGTAGAAAATGTACTGTCAGGATGGTGATTTATTTAGACAAGGATAAGAAATGGTGCCAACAAGGAAATTACAAACTCCGCAACCATGAAATGGACTACAAAGAAAAGATACACACAGAGACACAGTGTGAAGCTAATGGAAATAACAAACATGAGACATGGGGTGCTGCTTTGTGCAGTCAATGAAGACGTGGTGAAAGCAGAAATAAAAAAAACCTCGGTTTCTTACAGATGAAGCTGTATCATACACATAGTTACAATTTATTATAACACTGGTTATAATACTGCATTCTGCATTTGAAACATTGGAGAATTACCCAGTTTAACATTATTAGTGGTTAAGAGCAAATATCGGTATAATGATAACAAGCTGAAATAAATAGTTAAAGAATAGTCTTTGTTGTTGTCGAATGGTATCTCGCTGTGAACAAACGGTGCTGACTGGTAAAAGAAACCATTCCCAGAATGTAGTTTGTTGTGAATGATACCCAGGACCAGACAATAAAAGAGTCTCAAAGTCACTTAATAAGTAGCAAATCACTTAGATAGATAGAAGATATGTATATAGAACTTTATTGATCCCTTTGGGTGGTTCCTTCAGGGAAATTGAGGTTTTTTTCTTCTTCATCTCGCCAATGGAAAACAAGACACAAAAGCAGGCCTCCACCCGTTCCATAAAATCTGGATTCTAAGTAACTACACATACTCACCCTTCTACTTGCACACCAGCGTAATAAATAGTGATGTGTGCATATTAGTGTATCAGCGCATATATATTTGTTATACATGATACAGCATTATATCATAGATCACATTTGACTATGTCATAATTTAGCAGCAATCACATGCCTTGTGGTATGTATTTGGTCAGTTGGGTATATTTCGGGCCGGTAATTGGCCTTACAGTGTTTTGGCTGTGTAATGAACAGACACATTATCGATAAAGCAGAGCATTTTTTGAAAACAAAAGTTGCACACTTTGTTCAATTTATTTTAGACTTAGTCATTCATATCATTTACTTGTACATACACAAAAGTATAAGGCTAGGCATAACATGATGACCATTGACTAGTGAAGTGAATAACACTAATTGTCTCTTCATCATGGCTTCTGTTAGTGGGATATATTAGGCAGAATGTGAACATTTTACCCTCATAGTTTAACCTAGTGTATTGTTAGAAGCAGGAGAAGTGGAATGTATAAAAATGTAAGCAAATTTGCCGAGGTACAGAATGCAAGATAAGATACAGGTGCTGTGGGGTGTTTCAGGTCTGCCGTGGTCAGTATCTATTAAAGTGCAATGGAAAGGAACAGTGGTAAACTAGCGGCAGAGTCAGTCAAGGCTCACTGATTGTCATTGGAAAAGAACTTTATTGCACTGAAAAATAAAGAGAGTTTTCCCAGAGTTACTATTGCTCTATTGTTTTATAGCATATGTTAATTTGCAGGATGGTCTGTTCTTTATCTACACTGTATTACTATTGATATCACATAAATACAATAACAGCTCATTATAAATAGATGCATGTATGGCATTAAAATGCACATTTAACTGAATAATGTTGATGAATGGTCTTGTTAATTTCTCAAATGGAACATTTAATGGATTCAGAGAAACGGAGGAATAATTCCTCTACATTTAACCCAATCTGTGCAGTGAAACCCATATTTATTCACACAAACACTCACTAGGGTGCAAAAAATGAGCACTAGCCACAACACCCAGAGAGAGAGAGCAGTTAGGGGGTGGTGCCTTGCTTAACATTATACAGGTTAAGTACTTACTGGCAATTTATTAGCACATTAGTTACAAGAGGCACATTGTTACCTAGTCTTTTAGTATTGCTTTAAAGAAGTTCGAGAATGAACCTTAATAAAAGAGAACAGCATATACACTGGTCCCTGACTATCAGGAAAATTATCTACAAAGCCCTGAGGAGGTTAAAGATATGTTAAGTCTGTGTTCTATCTGATTGTAGGACAAGTGAAACACAAAAAAGGAAAAGCCAGGGGCTGAAGGGCATGAAGCGTAGGCTGCTCACATACAAACCAGGGACTTTTATCTCATTTTACACGTATCTTGTCTGTCATCCTATTTTCTCTTAATCTCACCAACATTCTACCAGTTTATCAACTTAAAATCTCTGCCTTCCAAACATCAGGCAGAAAAAAATTATAATTATTAAAAATATAAAAATATTTAATTATTGGCACCCCCGGAATAAAAACACTTTGCAAACTGGTCAGCTTCATAGATGCAACAAATCCTGTACATAAAATGATTTATTTTTGTTTTATCTTGTTCAGGGCAGACCTCTGCAGTGGACCAACTAGCAGTTATTCATTACAGTCGAAATCAGAAAGAGCTTGCTGTTATTTCAACTACATACAAGTACTGAACTACATACATATTAAAATGATTGAAATTGAAAGTTGCTCATCCAGGATCTCAGTGCAGCACAGAACACAAAACAGTAAAATAAATAGTGCAGATATGCAACAGTACAATGAATACAAAATATAACACCTGTAATAAATAAAAAAAGGTATTTCTAAAAAATATTTCTAATCTAAACCTGTGAGGAACTGTGTTCCCCACACACAAACTGCTCCGCCTCCGGTCACGTCCCCCTCTGGTCGCCACCCCCTCATCTGGTCGTTATGCCTTGACGGGGCGCACCTGAGAGTGATTGCTTGGGACTACTCTCGCCGGTATATAAGCCTGTGACTCGGGGCTTGGTCATTGTTTTCTGTTGCTGTTTGTTTCTGTCTTTGTATGAACATTATTTAAGTTCTGTTTATTAAAACTCAGTTTAAGTTTCTGGCAGTTCCAGTGTCCGTCTCCTGGTGTGGGTGTGTCGTGGCAATCAAAAAGTCCCTGAACCAATTCCTAACAAAACCAGTAATTAATAGATGAGACTAGTGATGTGTTTCTGAGTAAACAGTATCTTAGATATAAAGATTGGCATTAGAGATATAATCGATATATACTAAGGTGCAAAAAAGTGCAAGTTGCAATAAATGTGCAGTGTAATAAAGCAGCAGAGATCTGGAATAGGTGCAAAATATGCAAAAATGTGTGCAAATTGCAACATAGTGCAGAGTGATATAGTCCCAGCAGTACAATTCATGGTAGACGTGTGTGCGTGTGTGCGTGCATGCATGCGTTCAACTGTAGAATTGTGTAAAATATAAATCCGCTACAATAATGAAACATTCCATAATGATCTCAATACCTAACTAACTCACACCAGAATAGTCAGTCCATCTTCAGGTGTGCTGGATAGAACAACACATGTAAAAGATAAACTTTCAGATACACAGAGAACATGTAAACCTCACAAGCACATTTAGAAAGCATGTGTAGTGGCCCAAGCAATGACATGAGCAACTCGTCACTACTTTTATAATGAATGTAAAAAAAAAACTTTTGAACTGCTGTTGCGTGTGCATTTTACAGAGTCTCGTTTAAAAAGCATTATCTAAAAGCATTATCTCACGTATTCGCGTATCAAGTTGCAGTTTTTGTGATAGCACTAGGATTTTCTGTTTCTACCATTAAGTTAATGATCTGGTTGCCGAACCATTGCATTATTTCTTAACCTAATCTTTAGATGTCTAAATGTTTTTTTTGTCATCTTTACTTTTATTCTGACCTTGGATTGCATTTTGCTAGATTCTTTTTTAGTTAAGTGGTTCGAGCAGTTCATACATCCTTTCTCCATGAGATATGAGCCATTAGTTAGGGCAATGTGAACGCAGCTGGCATTTTAAGTGTCTTTTAAAAATTTTATGAAAATCTATCACTCACATATTTACATTTTCTCACCAGGGACGGCAGCCAAGCTGTGAAACTTGTAGTCACATTAGATTTATACAATTGAGAAATGCGTGCATAATTTCTCATGTTCTTGCATCCTAACCTGGTTGTTTGGATATATCTCGTCTCAATATGCCTGCATGATTGCACAGAGGAACCAGAGACACTCTTACACACATATACATTTATTTGATTCCATACTCACACAATCCAGCACGTATTTAGCCGACATGCATGAAGCATCACACTGTTTTATTATTTGTCAAAAAAGATATCAGACTATACACCAAGGTCTTGTTCTTCCAAGTGAACTACATCAGTGCCACCAAATGGTGAACTCAGGGAATGCATTCGAGTTAATCCACTCTTGTTAAAACTTTGCCAATGCTCAACACCAGGTCATTCATCTTGTAATTAAAGTTCTAGAATGCAGCACATTACCTTGCCAATCTATCCGGTTTCTTAGTCCACAGCTGTGTGAAAATGTTTGACTCATTAGTTTTTAATTACTTTGCTAGAAGGAATAGATTATCTCTACATGCAGCCTCAATGCGGCACAAACTGGCCATAACAAAATGTATGAAAATTAAACCAATGTAGAAATATCATCATAGAAAAAGGCACTAACCATATCTCAGAGCTTTGACAATCATTAGGTCAACTATAAATAAAATAGAATAAGTGATAGAATAAATAGATAAGAAATCAGTGTTTGAGACTGAACCTGAGTTTTCAGAAAGTGCAATTAGAAGGTTGTTGGTTTCAATCAGAGTATCTACAGGTCACGACTGAAGTGCCCTTGAGTGAGGCAATGAACGCCTAACTGCTACCCCAAAAGCCATGGCAAGGGCTTCCCATTGCGCCAGGCATGTGTGCTAACTGTTGCCTGCCAGTGTGTGTTCACTAGTGTTTGTAAATGTGAGTTTCACTGCACAGATTGGGTTAAATGAAGAAGAAGAATGTTGGATGTTTGGATCATAAATAGCACATTGATGCCAAAAAGACATTATTTTAGTTTAGGGTTTACATTTTGTGCCATTATTTAAATACATATTTCATTTAATGTTTGTACAAAAAAATAAAGAAATTGAACTGGTTACATTATTTACTATAAATGCAGTGTCTTGTCTGCTGATGTTACTGTTAAATAGGGCATTTAATATGTTACACTTGTACATAACTCTGTATTTATAAGTCAAAATTAATTGGAATAGATTCTGATCTTTTGTGCTACCCCTGTAAGGTTAGAAACACATGTAGGATGAAAGCTAATTACAAATACTGTTAATGATAATGGGTATGTTGCACACAGTGCTGAGGTGGTAAAATGAAGAAGCCTGAAAATGAAATGATGCTTAGGGCTCAATAAAGGCTTAGGACGGTCCTCTGAACACGAATTATATGAACTAATGCTCGTGCAGTTGTATTTGAAAATGTGATATAATTATAGAAAATAAATTTCTAAAATTTCTAAACTGAATAATAAGTGGATAATAAGTAATAATAAGTGGATTTCGCAGATAAAGTTATATAAAAGACGGAAGCCGAATTCTAGTATTTTTCAGTGGAAAATAAAAACATAAGGTGAATTAAATTACTGCTTATAAATAAAATTTCGAAAATTTAATATTAAACCATAGTGTATGAGCACTAAAGTCAAATTGCATAATTTTGATGTTTTTCTCAGTTTGTTTACCTTGACACTGTTTATCTCATTATTAGATCTGGCGTTTCATAGGCAGGATCACAACTGTAAACAAAGGACAGCACGGTCCAATAATTCATAATCTCATAATTCAACTGAAGATGGATTATGCAAAACATATATAATTCTGTACCACACTTAATAACATAATGGACAAAGAATGTCTGAGGTTGTGAGCATGCTGCATACTTAAAGAGCTGCTTTACCAGATGAGTAGTGCATACATTACAATTTTGGACCAAACTGTAAATTCAAATTTTATTGAATAAAATTCAAGTTTTCTTTTTATCATAACTTAGCTGCTTGCTTATGAAAACAAGACTATTTAGTTATTTGTTAATAATTTGACTTTTAGAATGTTTTGTTTCTTTTTATTACTTCATTAGTACAACAGTATATTAGTAAATTACTGCCAAAAATGTGAATAATAATATCAATAAAAAGTGCCACAAGTAAAGAAGAAGCACAATACAGCTGGGGCAGTCTACATCTTTATTTATGTCTATTTATAAACATAAACACACTTAATTATAGGTGTGCAGAACAGTCCTGTAATTAACTAGACACCACTCCTAATTGCATTTTAATCAATAGGAAAAGCACGGCAGGGTTCGAAACTGTGTATGCACCTGCTGAAAGGGAGGTTGTGGTCAGTGGGCATTCGACAGCTGTCACTCAAATACAGATCAGAATGATCATGCTAAATTTACATCCACTCAATTGTAATGAAATAGGACAGGATTATTCTTCTGCTGTGCTCTCCATTGTTATGTATTTATGACTTTAGCATTTAGAGTAGGTGTTGGACTTACTCACGGCTAGACGATGCTGTCTATGCTGCAGACCGTTATGGACAATGATTCCAACTGAGTCCATCACACAATGATGAGACACAAAAGCATATTCAGTTCAAGACTCCTCCGTATGTAGGTACCACAGAGTGCCAAAGAAGGTCATTCCTACCTGTGACCATTAAAGTTTATAACCCCTCCTTAAAGGTGTGACACTGATTCATCTGTGCAGTACACAGTATCAAGTTATGTACAACAATAGTAATGTGAGGTGATGTGAGGTGCACTTTGAGGTGCAATATTTTAAACTGTTATACTGTATGTTTATTCTCACAGTCACTGCCATTTACTGTATCTTAAGAAATTACATGTTTACATTATTGCTTAATTATTTTAAGTTATTAGAGCGTTATAGTGATGTTGGTTATAATGATGTTGGTTATAATGTTTATTTTATTATTTTACAGAAACGGTTGTAATTGCAGTTTCCCTATGGTTCAATAAAGTATTCGGATTCTGATTTATATACATTTATAGTTCAAGTTTAGCTTCATCCCAGTAATGATCCTACACTAAAGTTTACAGTCTGAATGGCAGAATAAACATAAATTTTCTGCAGTTTTAAGTTCCAACTTACTGATTAATGGTAAAAGAAGAAAAAAATACACAAAATTAATGTTGGAGAGAATACATATGACATATTCTCATGTAAGATTCTCACAAACTCTTATAAAGTACCACAAATGATTGCTTGGAAAGCTTGTCAAGAGAGAACCTTTCCTGTCATCGACATGGCAATGGTCAAACTTATAAATAAAATAAATAATAACTAATTACATGTTTATTTTCTGGCAACAAACAGACAATCTGATTTTGACTTAAAAATGATAGTATGGTAAAGGATATGCCAGTGTTCTGGTGCCCCGGTAAACTTGTCAGTGTACAAGTCATTATGGACACCATAAAATGCCAGGAAATATGATCTTGGGTTACAAGATGATTACACCACTGGGAACTCAATACAACCCATAATTTGGTTCAGCTGTGATGTGTTCAGTGAGAGTTCAAGGGGTATTGCAATCAGGATGAAAATTAATGAGCTGTCACAAAATCTGAGAGTGGATCATTTTATTGCACCAAAAACCAATATGTATGAGAAAATTCCCAAGGCCTTGAACATTTCTAGAGACATATCGAGGTTCCAGACCAGAGCAACAACAATACATTTAAATTTGACATGATGATCTGATTAAGACCTGGATAAATGAGATTTTGGAGACTTGAGTTGAGGAGTTAAAACCACACCTTGCTACACATTTTTAAAATTTAGAATTTTTATACACTTAGGAATTATTCATCTGCATTTTACCCAATGAGTGCACTGGAACACACATTTGCACACAATAATTGAACACACTAGTGAGCAGCCCTAGCCACTGTGCCCATAGAGCAGTTATGGGTTTGGTGCCTTGTTCAAGTGTCTGGACCTGTCGACCCTTGGGATCAAACAGACAACCTTCCAATCACAAGCCCAGTTTAAAACCCAGATTAGATTTTATACTAAGTTAAATGTTGAGCTTGGAATGTTTATTTTAGTGGTCCTCTAGTAAAATTTTGTGTTTGTGTGAGAACAATGAATTACTTAGTCAAAACTAAATTATGTACTTTTTAAAATGCAAACTTAGGTTGGGAGTTAACCAATCGTGCACTTTCGACATTCATTACATAAACATGTTTTTCTCGTAAACTCAAAATCACAGTGGTAGCAATTCTGTTTATTTGCTGCCAAAGTTCAACATTTGTTACACACACACACACACACGCACGCACACACACACACACACACACACACACACACACACACACACACACAATAAGTGGTTTTTATGCTCGTTTATTTATTTATTTTTTTTCACGCACGCACGCACGCA
>JAOTRQ010074836.1:0-12045 GCA_028565875.1 Hoplisoma paleatum
CTAATTTGGTTCATGTCCGGTCTAAATCAACCTTCGAATGATGCATAAATCTGTATGTAGAATCAATGGTTTTCAGAGTCTCAGTCTACCACCCAAGGCAGACTCTGATCTTCGTTTCAATAAATATACTCTTTTGTTATTATTATTATCATAATTTGTGTCTTGTGCTAATTTTTCCACAAGCATAATACTACATACATTGTTCATAAAGATGTGCATTGTCCAATACATCTTTATAAGCACTGATGATTTTACTTTCAACTGTGCTGAAAGTTATTTACTTATTATAAGTCAAGTTAACTTTATTTATATAGCGCTTTTTCCAATAGATAAAAGCATCTTTACAAAATGCAGGACGAACAGAAACACGTGTCGAGCATTATAACATGAGCAGACCTTGGGAAACCCGCTCTGTTCCTGCATCATCCTTTTCGGTCCTGTCCCGCTTTCGGAATGCGGCGATTGGTGCTGCAAAAAGAAAGAAAAAAGAGCTATTTAATTATTTATTCATTTCCTTTATTTAATAGAACTACCCTTCGGCCACAGGCTTTTAAACGAATAAATTACATTAAAATATGAGTTAAGTGAATTAATTAGGTGACATTTAAAATACATTTAACCAAAAAACACTACATAAAAACTAAATACTATTAACCATAAAATAGTTTAGCCTGGTACAATTTTTTTTTTTTTTATTCCGAACAAAATGTAACTGATTTATTTATAAGTGTGATCCAAATAAATAAACTAACACATCACAACTATTAACAAACTAAACAGCCACATAATAAATGATGCCACAACAACATAAATGGTGGTAATGTTATTGAAGTGGTTACTGTGGAATTATCAGTAACTGAAATGAAGCCGACAACAAAATAAGCAAGTATTAAGATCCTAATGAATAGATTAAAGTCTAGAAGATGATAACAGACTGTTCAGAAAATCTCCAACATACCAGGTCTGGTGACGGATGTCAGCATGCAAGTATTAAGTATGTCAGTGATCCAAAACAAATAATAAAAAATGACCTGATGAACCAGCAACAGGTTCATGGACACCTAAGACCTAACACACAAAGCGTTGCAGTATGCTGTAAATAGACCTCAGACCCTTTCGACCATGCGGACCCCTGCACAGATGGCCTTGACAACATCTGAATTCTGGCCATGAATGAAGGTCTATTTTACATTTTTGGGACAGGCATGTATGTGCATTGCTTACTAGATGGCAGTAGGATGTACGAAGCCATGAGATGCTCTAGCATGCGTGTGGCATTCTTTTAGGCATGATAACCAATAATGGTTAGAGATACAATGCAAAACAAATCGTCAGGAGGAATCAATCGACAAATAAATCTGATCTACTGATTATAGAAGCGCTACCCGAGCAGTTTTTGAACAAAGAATTGGTTTCATTTAAGGCCTAATTTTGCAGACTAGTGGGGGAGAAAAGATTTAATTATACTGCTCATGTAAACAAATGTAAACGTAAGAAAAATAAGCAACATTCGCTACAGCAAGATTTTGCTGCCACCTAAAAGTGAAGAAGTGCATAGTACCAGAAATAAAGTTGTTTGTTTTTTTCGCAATGTGTTTTTCTATCAATCTCTAGACATTCTTTTTTTCTATGTGGCCCGGTAATATTGGTGACCTTGTGGTTGAGTACCTCTGAATGACACTAATCTAAAGATTTGTTGCTTGCATCTTGGGTGCAAGTCTTGTGTTGTCTGATCTGTTTTGGTAAAACATGAGACCAACACAATATTAAGTAATTAAGTAGTTTGACATTACGGCTCGTAGGTGCATGACTTAATGGATGATAATGAATCTGGAAAAACAACTTTGCCACGACATGATGCATCGAGGAAAACTCTATATGAGCTGTTTTAAACTGCTTACAACACTGCTCATATTCAAAAGTTACCTGGAATATCACTCTCTGCCGTCCAATAGAGCACTGTGTTAGGAACACAAACAACACAGATACAATTGGGCTTTACTACAAGTAACTCAAACCGTGAACCCTTTAAATTAACCTTATAGATCACTACACTAAAGCGTACAAAAGGATTAGGTAAAAAGATCGGAAAAACGTTATAAAGTTATCTTGTTGATGTTACAAAAGTTCTTCACAAAGACTGTCATTTTTTAAAACTACATAAAGACATAAGTCACCTTCCTTTGCAAAGCAGTTTTCCCACCCTCGTACCATCAGCAGTCTTCACATCAGCAGCACCTGAAAGTTTCTTTTCCTTAAAACTTCTTTAATCAGTCCAAAATCTGGACTACAAAGTCTCAAAAATGCAACCAACTAAACCTTGCAAAAGGTTACTCACATTTGTGCATTAAAACAAAATAAACTAATTCCAAACAGTAATATTTACATGAACAATGTATTTATATGCATTTATGCATTTAATCTGGCAAAAAGCACTTCTCAAAATCATGTTAGAAACATAATATACCCATAAAAGGCAATATTTAGAGCACAGTGTTTCAAAATATGAATTGGCTTCTAACCTTTAGGAATAGCTGAAACAAAACGTTTCTTCCACCATGGTCGGCTTCGGTCAGATTTTTCATCATCACTGTCCTTCCTGTCTTCACCCTGACCAGAGACACATGATTCATATAAGCTTTTTAGAGAACACACAGAATAAAATATAAATAGATACAATTACTGATCTTAACGTAAAACAATGTATGATACAACTGCCAAGAAAAGCACAAACAAAAGGCAACCCAACATAATTTTTTTTTTGTAAATAGTCAGTGACATGTGAACATGTAAAAACATGCACACCTCTACTTTAAGCGAATCTTTGCTTGCCGAAGCACTTAGCACAGAAGAAAAAGTCCCAGCTTGGTCCTTATCCTCCACCACGGTTCGGCGATTTATACATGGGTCACTGCTAGGTCTACGCCCTGTGCACGTGTCTGTGCTGCGACTTCTGACCAGACGATCTGGGTACGAGCGCCTTAGTTTGGTATTTTCCAAATCAGCTTGGGACTGGCAGTTAGGGGTAAAGAGAGATGCTCGTTGATCAGAAAATCCTGTGACACAAGGTTCTTGAATTGGAGGGTCTGGGGGAGGGTGTGGAGGTCTGGTGTAGTGAACCTTTGGCCGAACTATAGTGCCAATGCATGTGCCTGTAAGAAAGAAGATATCTCAATAAACACAACATTTACCATACAGTACAAAACGCACACAAATCTGAGAAATTTAAAATGAAAATCACAAACAAAATATGTTTGGAGTTAGCAGTCAGATAGAAGTTAAATTAATCTTCATATAAATATGTGAATGTATCTATTTTTTCAATAAAGCATAATGACATTTTGTTTATATTTTGACAGGGCCTATTATTAAACTATTATTAAACTAATCAACAAAGAAAAAGTGTGTGTGCCAAAGTTTGACCTCAGAGAACTTTCGAAGCAACATTTCAATGCAGTTGTTGATGCAAAAACAAGCACCACTGGTCATTGATTTTAGAGGAAAATAGTTTGTCACATCAGCAATATAGCTGTGAGTTATTTTTTCCATTTGTTAAACTTTTGTTGGTTTTGTGATATTACTATGGGGAAGTAAACAGTTTTAGACTTTCCACTCAAGATTCTGGTTCACACTAATTTATTGCTTGGATGTTGTAGCTTTCGTTTAAGCAATACGCTGTATGCAAAAATATTAGGCAATTTTTTGGCAATATTAGGCAATATTATTTTGATCACGTCTTGCAGAGAGATGCAGCAGTTTTTAAATTGTCATACTTTTGAACCGTGATCACCGAACAATCAAGTGTTTAATGGCAAACAGTCAAGAGGGTCACAAAAAGCATGTTGAAAAAATGCACAAAATAACCGCCCATCAGTTGAGGGAAATCAGACGTGAAGCTGTCATGGTGACATTAGCTACCAGTTTTGCCATATTTCAGAGCTGCAATGTTACTGGAGCATCAAAAAGCACAAAATGTGAGATGCTCTGGGACATGGCCCAGGTGAGGAAGAAACAAGAAAAAGAAATGAACAAGAAACATAAGATCAAGACTGGGCCAAGGGCAGAGAGCTACACTCCAATTCAGCCGCTAGCAAGCTGAAGGTGGTGTACTGGTATGCGCTGGTATCATCAAAGAAAACGTGTGGGACTTTATGGGGTTGAGGATGGAGCTCAACTCCCAGACCAACTGCTAGTTTTTGGAAGACACCTTCAAGCAGTGGTACAGGAAGAAGGTAACGTTGCAGAAAAACAAGATTTCATGCATCCAAACACTCCACAGCGTGGCTAGCCAGTAAAAATCTAAAACAATAATAAATAATAATAATAATGGCATGGCCCCCTTCACCTGATTCACTTGATCTACAAGGAGGGAAACCAGTACACCTCTCTGAACAGTGTCTAGGAGGTTGTGGTGGCTGCTGCACGCAGTGTTGACCGTAAACAAAGCAAGCAACTAACAGATCCTATGGATGGAAGGCTTTTGAGTATCATCCTAAAGAAAGGTGGCTATATTGGTCACTGATTTGTTTTTGGTTTTGTTTTTGAATGTCAGAAATGTTCATTTCTAAATTTTCTGCTGTTATATTTGGTTTACCTAGTAAAAATAAACAAGTGAGATATATTTGGTTTTTATTACATTGCTTAATAATTCTGCACAGTAAAAGTTACCTGCACAAGCAGATCTCCTCCTAAGATAGCCAAATCTATATAAAAAAAACTCCAACTTCAAAAAATATTAAGCTTTGATATTTATGAGTCTTTGGGGTTGATTAAGAACAAAGTTGTTGTTATAAAAATAATCAAAGAATCAAATACAACATGCCTTATAATTCTGCACACAGTGTATATATTTATATTTTTAATCAAATACTTATTCCCTGCTGTATAAACACTGTACTGCACTGTCCCACATAGAAAAAACGTTTATTTTCTTTACCGCATTGTCATACTCTGCTGTGGTCTATGCATAAACTGTGCCAGAAGGCACTGCAATACATTGCTACATTCATGGGCCACCCATGTTGTCAAAAAAGGTGAATTTTTCACACGTTCTAGGGCCAACTTGTAACTGGAGATGAAATGGGTTTGGAATTGCTGCAGCCATTTGGGAGTATAAAAAGAAACATGTAAACTTACAAAAAAGAATGGGTCGATCTCATCGGCTAAGTGACTTCTAAGCGTGAAACTGTGATAGGATGCTACCTGTGCAACAAACCCAGTCTTCGCTCCTAAATATTCCTATAGGACTATAAGGGATGAATTACAGAGGAGACTGAGAGAACATCAGTATGTGACCTCACAAATGCACTTCTGGGAGAATGGTCAAAAATCCCCTTAAACACATTCCTGAACCTTGTGGACAGCCTTCACAGAAGAATTTAAGTTGTTCTAGCTGCAAGGGGTTTACAAATATCATGATGAACCTCATGGATTAATCTCCATGACACTCTGAACCCTCGTCACAATCACAAGAAGTGTCCTGTCATTTTAAATGTACTACTGTACAAAGCAGGGGAGCTTTATGATGAAAAAGAGCAATATCTCTTATAGTTTGGGGTAGTACAGTGTTTACAATCCAAAATGGTCAACAAAACCCCGACATTCAAAAAGTGACTTGCTGAGCTGGTTTTAAATCCTGCACAAATGTTATACATTTACACCAGGGCATAGTATAGAGGTATAAAGGGAATTTATACCTCAGAGGATATTCATAAAAGGACTGGCAGGCGGATGAATAAAGGGTAAATGAATTTTACCATCTGTGTACAACATAGGAACCATCCTCCCAAGCCAAGAATCCATCAAATAACACATTACATAAAGAATTGTGCAGTCTAATTGGTCTGCGTTTGCTGTATTCTGCATCAAACTTGTGCTGTAGTGAGTTCTGGTATAACGGATTCCATCAGAGTATGTTGACATCTGTTTTTTTAATACTTTTATAATATTTACATATGCCTGCTGTTCCGAATGATTTTACAATTACTTCATTTGTATACCCAAGAATAATGATTTTTAAATATATTTCATTTTCTTTGATATCAGGATATAAAATATAAAAGACTGAACTTTAGAAAAGCTTCATTAAAAATACTATTCATAACTGCAATTGCAATTGAAGTAACATGTAACCTGCAGTGATGGATGTTACCTTCTGCAGAAGACAGGGGATCAAACATTTGCAATAGAGAAACTGCTTGAACAGGCACACAGGGAAGGGCATGTGCTCCTGGATATAAACAGTGATATAAAGAGTGGGGGTTAAAATAATTAAAAACAAAACGGGTAATTTATATGTCTTCGAGTGATTATCCAGAATAAATTTTTAGAAATTGAATTAAGAACGAGTAAAATAAATCCAGTTTACACTGACAGCAACTTTCATTTTCAATTAGAGCTCGGCATTCCTAGAGACATGAGGTAGCGTGAAAAGTATGAAGCAAAGTTTACATTTAAAGTGGCAATTACGATTACATTATTATTATTATTATTATTATTATTATTATTATTATTATTATTATTATCACATAAATTATTATTGAACTCTACACTGCTGTCTGGTCCAGCCAATGTAGTTGTTCCAACATGTAACAAAATTTAATGACAGATTAATGACAGAAAAAATGACAGATTTTTTTTAAAGACAAAAAAATTTAGTCTTAATGACCATATAGACACAGCACAAAATATACATTTAAGCAATATCTGATTTGTGGTGAACAGTGCAGAAAGGTATCCGAATTGTAGGTCAATTGGTTTATTTTTTTTTTGTTCACTCTGAACTGGTATGGCCTTTTCTTCTCAAAGTCAGTTGGCAAACATCCACAAGCAGACAAAAGTTGTTATAAAAGCCGAAAAGTCACTGCATAGTTTGAATGCAGGGTGACAACAATAGGTACTTGCAGCAACAGAGGAAAGATCAATCTGATCTCAGGAAAAGATGAACAATATAAAAATATAAATAAGAGACAACATTATGGACACACTAAAGCATTTCATTTTCAAATGGTTTTGATACTATTACAAACATTGGATTAAGGTTTTACTGGAGTAAACTGACTGAAAATAATGTCATTATGATGTTTTTCCTGTGCTGGCAATACATATGAATGTTAGCTAGAGCACTCTGACATTACTGAAAGTTCCTAAATGGTTCATAAAGCAAACCGGTTGCAGCCAGTTGAATCACATACCCTGTAATGATTCATCTACATCTGGACTGGTGACAGAGTCCTTGCCTCCAAAATCAGAGCTACATTCTGAGTGCAAGTCTTCAGTCTTATTGGGGATGTCTTCAGACGTTGCACTAATACCTACAGAAGCATATAATATAATATAAATATAAAGCATATAAATACAATGTGTAGGAGCAAAACATTAAAACAGCAGCATCACACACTTGGTGAGTCAAAATGTGTGACTTATTTGTGTGTGCAATCAAAACGGACAATTATTTTTTTTAAACAAGCATAAGGCTAAAATCAAAAAACATGTTGGCATAGCAGTGCTAAATCTCTGCTTTAGAGTTTCGGCTGTAATCAATGTAATTTTTTTAGATAAGATAGGTTAGATCAAGGTAACTTCTGAGTCTTATTAAGAAGTATTTAAATAGTAATTAATACTTAGTCTAAAAGATTACACAATAAGTACTAAAAGAGGCCGAAACAAATCAAATTTAAATCTTTAAAAAACAGAATAAAGATTACAAAAGAGCCCAAAAACTTTCTAAAATCTACTAAACATAATAAGTAAAACATTTTTTGTTGTGATTTTATCATTTTTTGACAGCCACAAACTTAGATATTCTGTTCTCAATTCTCAAGACAATTAAAAATGTGGGCCATGGGTTAAAAATCAGTGATTTATTCAAACGAATCTATGTTCACTTTAAGGCAGCAGAGAAAGACAGCCCTATTTAATTGACATATAATATAAAATGTGTGAGGTTTAGTTACATATACATGTTAAACATGCCTGTATAGAAAATATTTTATTGTTCAATATATGAACGAGACAGAAAATAACATTTGAGTACCAGAGACGATGCTTAGGCCTGGGGTACTGGGTCGAGAGCTGACCTCTCTAACTTCAGTATCATCTGAAGTACTGCCCACACCAGAACAGCTTTCTAATTCCTGCAGGCGCTCCTCCTGCTTTGAGTCTGCAGTTTCTATAAAACACAAAAATATATATTTAAGTATAAACTATCTTGAATAAATTCTAGAATTTATTTGTATTAGAACTAATCACAAGTTTATTTTGTTAATTTAGTGCACATTTATACTTTAGTACTCTAGTACTACATTTATACTGAAAACAACAGCTGGCTTTCTCAAAATGTTTTGTCAATTCTTAGGACGACACATTCTTAACTTCATAATTAAAGGAATTGAATTATTCCAAAAACAGTGGTACAGTGTGATACAATCTGATAGTCTATCTTCCTATACTAAAAGCACAAATGTTTTGAAAAATCTTCAATATTTAATTCAACTTTTAAAAACTTAAACATAATAAAGATCACATATGTTGTACATCATAATAATTAAAATATTAATATTCATCTAAAAACAATGAAGTAAGTGATCACTGGAAACTTATGTCTTCAGTTATACAATAAATCCAGAACAAAAACAAAAGCTGCTAAATATAACATTCACCAGGCAAAGGACAATGTTAGTTACCATAATTGTTATGTACACATCTACAACTGCACTAGGAATGATTCACCCTCCAAAGGAATTTAAATTGTTCTGAAACACTGGACTGTGGCTTTAAATTACATGCAACAAATGAAGAAAAACTGTGTAGGAAAGCAGAATGTCACAATTATTTAAACCCTACATAATAATGCTAGTCATAAATCCCACAGCTACTATTTTTATCATGATTTTTTTTTATTATCATGATCACAGAATATGAGGGCAAATATAGCTTAACCATATAATAGGGTTGAAGATTTGAGAACCTTTTTTATTACAAAGATCTTCTTGTTTATAAGGACTATTATTGTTGCTGACCTGAGTCGCTGGGGAGAACTTCTACACTCCAAGCCTCACTTGTGGTCTCAGATATTGTAGACCCACAGGGTTCCAAAAGAACAGGGCCAGCCGCGGAAAAACACATCAGGCTTCCCAGCATGTTCTCCATCGTTGCCCCTGAAAAGAGAAAATACCACTAGGTACAGTCACAAATAAACTGCAGCAAAATTTAGGACAACCTACCTAATATAATGTGTGTTATAATCAGGTGGATGATTCAAGCAACAGTATATAGGATTGTGGCAATCAGTGCCCCTCCTCCACCTTCCAGACTAGAGGTTGCCAGATCCAGCAATAGCGTATAATAACCAACATTTGCCACAAAGATTTTTCTTAAATAGTAACAACAAGTCACTAGTCACTGCAAAAGAAACCTACATAACTACATACATCATTGAATGAGTATTGAGTGCTGCAGTGAATGTGTTTTAAATTCACATTTTCTTTTAAGAAAGAAACTCAAATGTGTGAATATAAAATTGACTTTACCACGATAATATTCGTGCCTACAAAGATCAAAAAGAATTGAGAACCTCTCCAGGTCTTCTTCTCTGCTATCAGACATCTCCAGCTTTCAAATGCATTTCTTAGACACAGATCCGTGTTTTGTTACAAAGCAGTTGGGAATCACGAAGCATAATAGGTTTTTAATAATGCCTGACGATCCCAAGACACTAATAGTAAATCGCAGAAAAAAAAAACTCGTGCCGCACTGTTTTTCAAATGCAAATACTGTGGTTGAACTAATACTGTTCAGTTAATTATCAGTTAAAATTAACATAATTCCCTGATGTCTAAAAACATATCAGGGCCATTTTATGATTATTTGAATACATTACTAACATAACGCTCCTTTAAATAAAACCTAAAACATTGTAAATTATAATTGCATGGGATTTACACTTATTTAAAAGTCATACATAGATTCTGAAGTTCGAACATTTTTTACAAACACTTGTAGGTTACACAGACATTTATTCTGACATTAAAACTTCTTTACTAACCGGTTATCTCTTGAAGTCGGTCTTCATCCATGTTAGGATCAAAATCACTACCAAGGACATCAGTGCTCCAGGTCTCACTGACCGTTTCGGAAATGTCCCGATCATCTGTTAGGCCCATCATGTCCCGAATTTCAAATTTTCTCAGTTTATCATCTAGGTTGTCTTGTGTCGTGGCTGAATAAAATATCAATCAAGCGTTAAAAGCAACAACAGAAAAACATTTATATAAGTAAAAATTAGAAGTTGATTAATACTGAAATGTATTTAATATCTATTTAAAAAACTAACTAACCATGCTCATGCTCTAATAGCTGTAAAGCTTCAACTCCATTTCCAATAGATGGTCCTTGGCCTAGTTCAGACACAGATTCCCCCTCCAGGTCCAGAGATGAGACAGAGTTGGAGCGATTAGATGGTCCTATGTATATAAAGGCATTAAACAGTTTAATTCATTATTAAATACTTGACCTCGCACTACAAACGGAATATTTAGACAGAAACTGCAGCCATTGAAAATCTTTTACTTGCATAACATTGAACTGGTTTAAGATCGTAGAAGCTGAGTACCTACAGGACAATTCAGTGCCTCCAATAAACCTGGCTGGACTGTGGGAGTAAACTAAAGCACCATGAAAAAGCCCATGCAAACATGGGGAGAACATGCAAACTCCACTAAAAAATACCCGAACCATCACACCTGGGGATAAAACCCAAAACTTTCTTGCTGTGATGACAGTGCTACCATGCTACGAACCCCTGTGTGCGGTTCAATCACTTTTATCACTTTAATATTATTTCAATATACGTCTACTAAAATTTGTATAAATTTTCCAAAAACTTATTAAAATGAAATAAAGAACATAAACATAATATGAACATTAAAACATACATAGAACTTAATGATTACCATTTTATCGCACAAATCATGGCATTGCTTTCATTATGATTGAAAATGTGTTTAGAATTTTATTTTTAATTATTAAATCAGGTTTAAGTGTAACAGATTAAATAAAAATTTCATAGAATCATCTGCTGGTATCTGTGGAACAACAGACCTTCAGAAATGCCTTCAAGATTATCACTGCACAGGGAAAAGCGCAGAGTTTTATCAGATTTGCCAAGTTTAATCACATCAGCTTGTTGATCTCCTTGGGCTCCGTCTGACAGTTGCAAGTTCAGTACCTAAAATATGAAAATAATGTTCGTTTCTGGTGCATAACATTTATCAGTAATCTGATTAAACAGATTCAAGAACAGATTCAAGAATGGATTTAGCTCAATTTAGCTTTAAATGTAATTTTTTCACTTTTATGTACTTTATTTTACTTTAGTAATTCAGTAATTTAGTAATAATTTCTAACAAACTCATAACCAGGGTCTACTTCTACTAATTCAGGTGGTAACATTTAATTCATCCTTTGCAAAAATATCAATAGTATTCACATGTATTACTCAAGTAGAGGTATAAATACTAGGGAATAAAAATACTTTTTAAAAAGTTGAAGTATCAACTTAAGCAAGTAAGTATCTTACTCAAGTATAAGTGCAAAGTAAAAACTACTTAAAAATATAAAAGTATAAGTAATGTAATGAAAACAAATTCCAAAAGCTTTGGCTGCACCACAGAGACCTAAAGTGCACTACCCCACCTCCCCCAAAAACATTTTTCTAACAGCCTAAATGATTATAATGTATGGAAGCCCATTCCCACCAACTAAAATAAAAATAAGGATCCAGCACATTTTTTCTCATTATAAAGTCAATTGCTATCTAATTATTTTGAGATTCTAAGTCATTATTTCAACTTACTAAGTCATTATTTCGACTCGTTATTATTTCGACTATTTCGACTGAAAGTTTACATACAGACTAATTACTAAACTACAAAGTGTTTTATATGTATCATATAATTCTGTGTATAAATCTTATAAAATAGCTTGAATTTCGAATTTGCTGTGGAACTGTGCAAAATGTATATATAATTTATACATACATATACA